>VMDR010002357.1:0-93959 GCA_007922815.1 Macrotus californicus
GCCCCGGCCACTGGACACAGAACAACCATCAGTGAATGCCTGGCTGAGTTTCCGGTGTGGTGGTGGCGGTGGGACTGTCTTTCCGTCTGCTAGCAGTAAGCCAGAGTGAAGAGGACCGATGCTACAGGGGTGCGGGGAGGTGGCAGTGTATGTGGTGGTTAGAGTGTGAACTCAGCTGGGCGGGGCAGCCTGGGGGGACTGCAAAAGTCAGCTACTCAGAAGCTGCGTGACCTTGGGCAGATTACCCACTGTGCCTCATGTTTCTCATCTGTAAAATGGGAGATCTTGTCATAGGGTTGCTCTGAGAATCAGATAAATTGTAACACATGAAATACTCAAAACATTACAAATTCTATGTAGAGTGTTAGCTATTATTATTTCTATCTGTGTTACGAAGACAGAGCACTGGGGAGTCTCCCCATTGGCCAAGATGGCGGTAGGGGCAGGTTCTTACACAGAGCACACCAAAAGCTAGAAAGATGGATGGATAGGGCCCTGAGCTTGTCAAAAACAAGAAAGATAATTGGATAGGAAAAAAGCCCTCCCCTCCTCCTCCCTGTAAGAACCTAGGCTTAAGTAGGAAGAGTAATCAGCGGTGTCCAGCCTAGGGCCCAGGATGGCTGTGAACGCGGCCCAACACAAAATCGTAAATTTACTTAAGACATGAGATTTTTTTGTGTGATTACGTGTCACAATGTATTTAATGTGTGGCCCAGAGATGCCAAAAGGTCAAACACCCCTGATTGCGAAGGTCTCTGAGACGGGAGCCCACCACCCTCCCAGGGCCTGCAGCACCTGAATTGAACCTCCTTCCTCCTGCACCAGCACCTGCCCCACAAGTCTGGCCTCTGTTGAGGCAGGCAGCTGGACCTGCGTTTTGTTCGGTCACCTCTCCACAAGGACTAAGGAACTTCGGCACTTTTTCCATAGCCATTCTTTGCAACCGAGGGCCATGAAAGACTGAGGTCGTTGGCGCTCCTGATCTCATCACCTGTTGCATGGGATCAGGCCACTTTCCTCCTCACTGTCTCTCCACTGCAGAACCGTCTGCTGGCTGCACAAGCAGCCCTCATGCCCACTGCCCCGCCTTTGCGCATGCCCTTCCACTGTTCTCCATCCACCTCACCTTCCAGGTCCTACATGCCTTCCAGGTTAGCCCTAAACCCTCCTCTCCTAGGAGGCCTCTCCGACTATTCTAGTCCTCGGCCTTCCCTGAATTCCAGTGGGACTTCACAAGAGAACCGTGTAACTTAGTCCTTGATTTTATGTTGCCTGATGTGGGAATGTGTCTGTTTGTTTTGCTAAGTAGAATGGTTGCTTACTTCTGGAGGGCAAAACAACAATAATAAATAATAGCTATCATGTTTTGCATGCTCCTACTAGGTACGGTGGTACCTCGGTACTCATCCTGAATTCGTTCCGGAGCTCGTGATGAGTGCCGAAACATGAGCAAGTGACCAGTGATAAGATGTTTTCTCTTGCAGGGCGGAGTGCTCTTGCTGTGTCCTGAGCAAGTGCTATTGTTGGAACATTTTTTCTCGTCAAAATGCGACAAGTAGTGGTTTCGACGGGGCCTGAAGCCAGCGAGTGCTGCGGTGTGAAGGGTGCTGCGGTGTGACGGCACCTTGATAAGCACTTGACAAAGAGTATTTGGTTTCGTTCCCCAGCAACGCTATAGGGCAGGCCCATTTTGCACGTGAGGAAACTGAGGCTCAGAGAAAGAGGTTAAAAACTTGTCCAGAGTCATGGAGCTGCAAATGACTGTATCTTAGGCATTGGCATGATTCAGGGTGCCTACCTAGTACTGTGTCAGGTGCATCATGAGGATAGACTGGAATCTGCCACGTTTCCCCAGTCTTTTTGGAATTTTAGAGCCAGAGCTTCTCCAAGACAAGATCTGACCATCAGAGTCACACCAGGTACACGGTGCTCAAGGGAAGGCTCCATTCTACAGCTTCATCATTTTGCTCCTTCTTAGCCCACTCGGTGATGCTTCGAACTAGGTGTCTGAGGACCAGAATAAACTCTAGTACATGTTCAAGGAACTGTTAGCTCCCTCTCATTCCTTTCTAATCTTTAACAGCCATTGCTAGACTAGCTATACACTTGGTTAAGCCCTAGAGGCAAACACTTATTCATCCATCAGTCCATCCATCCATCCATCTGTCCGTCCGTCCGTCCATCCACCCATCCATCCATCCGTCCGTCCATCCATCCACCCCCCACCCAGTCATGTATTTTATCCATCCATTCACCAAATACTTTCTCAGCACCTATTCCGCAATGACCACACAGCTGCATTCCATGATAAGTCTTCTGGAGGACATGAAGATGAGTCAAAGGAGCGAGCTGGCCCTCCAGGAATGAGCCATGTATATAGATAACCCCCACGCAAAGCTGAACATTACATGTGCCAGAAAGACAGTATAAGGCACTGTGAGTGGTCAGGGGAGAGAGGATCACTCCTCCTAGGGTGTCAAGAGGGGAAAATGAAAAAGATTTCTTAGAGGAGGGGGTGTGTGAGACAGGCCTTGAAGGATGCCGTTTGAGATCATGCAAAGACGAAAAAGGGATTCGTGCCAGAGAAAGCAGCAGGAAAGAAAGTGGGTCTGTCTGTGGAATAGCAGGGCTGAACTGTAGGACTCCTGAGGTTGAGGTATGTTTGGGGCAGGGGTGGGGGCCACACTGTGGGGGCCTTGAACCCAGACTACGGGACTTAGACTGTGTTCTGTGGGCAACAGGGACCATGGATATACTTAGAAACTTGTTTTGAACAAAGGAATAACAGATCCAAGCAGAGCTTTGGGAAAATGAATCCGGCTGCAGCCTGAGAGATGGAGGGACAGAAAGAGGCCATCTGGAGAGAAACTAGCCAGGAAGCTACAGCGGCAGTGCAGGCAGGGGGATCCTGAGGGTCTCGACTAAGCCAGGGGCCAAAGATGGAAAGGGGCAAATGGGAGACAGCCTAGAGGCAGGGTGTGCAAAGCAGGACTTGATCTGGAGAGCTGCTGGGGAGAGGTGGTTGGCAAGCCTGAGAGACAGGAGAAGGGGAAGCAATGAGCTCACTTTTGCCAGGTGGGGGCTGGGGTGGGTGCGGTAGTGAGCAGGTGGGAAGGTCCAGGGAGAACTCGAGGTTAAGGGAGGGGTGGGCTAGCGATAGGGATCTGGGGGCCATTTGAGCTAGAGCGGTTGGTCCGCAGCTGAGGTCTGCCAAGGGAGAAAAAGGTCAAAAATAGTCCTCTGGGAAAACACCCAGGGAACTAGGAGCAACAGCCAGAGACAGCGGGAATGGGGGAGGAGGCTTAGATGGCCAGCTCCTTGTAGGGCGGGGAGTGTGCCTAGCCATTCCTTGCACAGGGTCCGGCAGAAGTAAGGCCTGCTTGAATGTGCTTGGTAGGGTAATAATATGGACATAATAACTTATAGTTTTAGTTTGAACATTTCACCTAAAATGTCATGTGGTGTGCTTGAGCGTGATATTGTTATGTCACAGAATGACATGCTTATGATTTTGTAATAAAAGATTTTGTAATAGGAGAGGGGCGTGATTTGTGCCAGACCCTGTATTTTCAGCAAAGGGCCTCACACACAGTAAGTGTGCAGTCAACACCAAGAGAAAGGATGAGTGTAGGGGAGGGGGAGGGGCCGAGAAAGGACGACATCACCCGGAGAAGGCCAGAGTGCTGAAAGGGGTGACAGCCCGCCTGTGTGAGTGTCAAGGCCTGGTGGCCCTGAGAGCCCCTTCAGAGGAATCGTGAGACCACCTGGTTAGGGACCACAGGAGGGCGGGTCTGGCCAGGACCCGTGAGGGGCTGCTTCCCGGAAGTGTGGTAGAGGGCAGGACGGACTAGGGGGAATGACTTTGGAGGAGGCAAGACCCGCTGAAGGTTTTAGGGAAGGGGAGGCTCGACCACATCTACAGGCAGAGGGAAGGATGACGAGGACGAGGACGAGGACGAGGCGGCCGTCGCGGGGACTGGGTTCTAGCAGGGTGGAGGGACAGTCTAGGCTGGGGACCAGCTTCGTAAAGGAAGCGCTTGCTTCCCTGAAAGGAGAGGATGGACTAAGAAGCAGGGTAATCACGTGCTGTGGCCTTTGGAGGGGCCGACCCTAATCTGGAAGCTTTTATTAAAGCTGAGACATTAAAAAATAAAAAATAAAGAAGCCCGGACCAGTGTGGCTCAGTTGGTTACCGGTTGGGGTGCCTTACACGAGGCAGCTGATCAACGTTTTTCTCCCTCTTTCTCCCTCCCTTCCCTCTCTCTAAAAATAAGTAAATAAAACTTTTACAAAGAAGGGAGAGATAAGGTCCTGAGCAGATCTCAGGCTGGTTAGGCAGAGGTTTGCAAGGGTCAGAGCAGGAAGGCAGGTGCTGAGCAGGCTGGGCGGGGCGGGGGGGGGTGGCGGGGGCAGAGAGCCTCCAGTCTCCTGGAGGCTGAGGCTGCACCTGGGTAGCCCTGGCGCCCTCCCATTGAACGACCATTTGAGGGGACGCCGCCAAGTGGGGCGATGGCTGTCCATCAGTGGTAACTGCGCAGGCAAGGAGGCAGGGGCGGGCCGAGGTAAGCTGTGTCCCAGGAACACGTGGCCATGCTGAGGCCCACACGCACACGCACACGCATGCACAGTTCTACAGGCACAGCCATTCAGAAACGGGGCTCCAAATACTGATGTCTCTGCTCTGTGCCCCCCCCCCCCGCCCCTCTAATCCGCAGCTGTCTGCAGCCCCTCCCCCATCACCTGTGCTGGCTGTCCTCTCTCGCCCTGAGGCACATCCCTCCAGGACACTCACACCAGTGCCTCCACCCCATATGTTAGAAAGCATGCCAGTTACCTGTTAATATTTGGCCCTTTGGTGGGGATTAGTTTTTAATTTGGGTTAGTCTTATGTCTTATGCTGTGAGATGTTACTGGTGAAATTTTAAACCAGGAGGGAAAATGTTTAGGGGTGGAGGAGTGTGTGTGTGTTTCGGGAGGGTGGGGGGAGAAAGGAGAGGGAGGAGAAAGAGAGAGAGGGAGAGAGGGACTGGCTTCTGTCCAATCACACCACAAAGGCAACTGCTTATTCCACCCACATGTAGCCCCTCCCCCAAAGCTACTTTCCTCCAAGTCCACACCCCATGCACTCAGCCTCCTCTGGCCCCACCCACTCCCACCCTGTACCCCACCGAGTGTGTACTCCCTAGGTCCCGGCAACCTGTCCTGGAGGAGGCCACAAGGGCAGGCTGCAGCAGGAAGGTAGGGCAGGATGGAAGGAAGGGAAAGAACCTGGGAGGAAAGCAAGCCCTGGGAGCGGAAGGGACCTCTCAGCTGCCCTGGCTCTGATGAGACACTGGAGGGCTCCTCATCTTTCCCAGTCCACCCCCATCGCCCCCCCCCCCACCCCCCCGAGCTGTGCTGCCTGCCTTATCTGAGCCACCAGCCAGCCCCACCTCACACTGCCCACCCCAATCTCCAGGACGAGGAGAGCCTCTCTGCTCCCGGATGGGGCGATAACACCCGCCTACCCGACCAGCTGGCTCTGGCTCCAGGTAGGGGCTGACCTGACAGCGGCTCTCTGAGCTGGCAGAAATGAAGCCCCGACCAGCAGACCCACAGCCTGGGCGTCTGGTCCAGTCTCCGCTCCTGTCCTAAGCCAGCCACCACTTGCTGTGTGCCGGTCACTGGGCCAGGGACTCTCCTTTCTGCATTCACACAAGCTAGTGCCCTCCCCGTTTAGAGGTGAAGAAACCCTGGCTGAGAGGTTAACTTGCCAGAGGCCACCAGATACAAGCCAGGCTAGAATTCCTGCCCAGGTCAAAGTCAGTGAATACTCTTTTCAGTGGGTCCCCAACGATCCCACTTAGTCTGAACTTGGAACTTTGGACCCCATGTGTTGACCTCATGCAGTGGAGCCATCCTGAACCCTGCTCGGCGGCCTGGCCCGTGGACGGCGAGCAGGGAGCCTGTGGGACTTGTGCTCCATGCCGTGGGGCAGGGTCAAGCTGAGGTGCCCACAGTAAATGGGTTATGAAATGGGCCAGCTGTCCAAGTGGGCTGGGGTCAGGGCAGGCAGAGACTGGGCCCCCACTTTTTCTCCAGTCTCCTTCGAAGTGTAACTGAGGCCCCTGCTCCGGCCTAGTTCAGTCTGCTTTCCTTTCCCTTTCTTTTTACTTTCTTCATCCTCCCTCCCTCCCTAGTTTATTCCCCTTTCACCCCCTCCAGCTCCCGGCCCCAGCCCCCACAGTTACTGTGGCAACAACTCAATGCCAGAAATAAAGGCAGGATCCAGCTAGGTCACCAGTTCCCAAAACAGCATCCCAGTGCGGAAAGGGGAAGGGCCCATGCCCTGGAGCATCGCATCAGGAGCAGGGAGGCCAGGCCTGCGTGGAGGCTGGGCTCTGTGGGGCGGGGGCACCCACGCTCCCCAAGAAACGACGTGAGGGAGCAGGAGAGGGCTCCCCATTGTGGGCCAGTGGGTCCATCAGAGTATTCCTTCCTTCTGCCCATCCTGAGGCCTCAGCCTTTTCTAAGACTGGCCAAGCCCTCACTCTCTCTTCTTCCCTCCCATTCTCCTTCCCCCATTGCCTTTTGAAAGCCCTGTTCTAGCTGGCACTAGGGTCGGACCCCTCTAATGCCGACCCTAGCAATCTCCAGCACCCTCTCCCACGCTGGGAACCATCCAACAGCAGCAGGTGGGCCCAGAACTGGGGACCTGGTCTGAGAACCCACCTGCTCAAGGCCCCTGCCCCCCTTGCTCCTGATGACACCAGGCTGGGCCTGGGCACCCCCTTCCTCCCCTCTTACCCCACCCACGTAGACACGCACCTATTCATTTGGTTCTCTTAGATCTCTCACTTGGGCCTCCAAATCCTCTCTCTATATCCTCCTGAGGAGCCCCTCAGGCTTGCTTGGTCCTCAGCATGTTCCCGCCCTGGCCTCTATTTATAGTGGGTCCTGTGGGCGGATTGTGCTGTCGCTCGTACAAGCTGGTTTGATGGGGCTGGGGGAGATGCAAGGGTCTCGTATCCCAAATTCAGCCTTTTGAATTATGGGCCACCCCTATTCTTGTCTTGACACACACACGTGAGCTCCAAAAGAGAAGTCCCGACCGCCTGCACCCCCAGGTGGACAGCCTGCTCCAGGCGCTTGGCACCTGGCCGTGGGGAAGCCAGCAGCACCCAGGCAAGACCCTCGTGTGGGCACAGGCAGGGGAGCCCACGCTGAAACAGTTGCAAAACTCCTGCACCTGCTTGCTAGATCACATCCCCACTCTCCCAGGGAGGCCCCCACACAATGACACACTGTGCCGTGGACGCCCACGGGCACCCACCCACCAATCCTCCCCTTCACAGCCACTCGCACCATGTGCTGACACCCCCTCCCCAAGCTGTGCACATGCACAGCAACACAGAGAGAGCCCCCTCTACCTATTGCCTGGGCCTTCCCGTGCCCAAAGCACGGCTGCCTCCGTCTCCCAGACTGGCCCCTGCTCCCCCGATTCTGGCACCTGGCAACATAGCCCCCAGGTGCCTCTGTCCAGGAAAGGGCATTTGGCCCTTGGGGCTGAGGCAGGGCAGTTGGCTGGAGCAGCTCTGGGTCCTGCGGGGCCTGTGTGTCTGCTCAGCCCTCAGCACCTTCAAGTACATCAACAACCAGCACCAGGAGACAGCTGGGATCAGGCCTGCGGCCACACCCTACCACCCAACCTCATTCTGCTTTTGGCCCTCACCCAGCCTGGCCAGCCAAGAGCCAGAAGGGGCCTCCCCAGAAGCATGCTCCCTCCTTGCCCCCCCACCCCCCCATTCAACAGCATTCAGGCCTCTGTGTGAACTGCTCCCCCCACCTGAATACCTGTGGTGTGGTGGGAGGGAGGCTGGCCAACCCCCTCTCACCTTTCCCTGTCACTGAGCAAAGAGGGAACACTCCCCTGCCCACCCCGGGACCTTGCTATCACTGGGACTCCTGGCCCACACTGCTAGGTGAAGGGGTATCGGGATGACACCATGGAACACCCCAGGCCCTCTTCCTTAAATCGGAAGGCAGTTGGATCAGACCAAACCCAGCTACTCCAGGGTCTGGCCACAGGGCCCAATCTCCCACTGAACAATGGGCCATAGCTGACCCTCCTCGGGGGCTCCTTGCCACCACCCAGAGCCTCTCTCCCAGACTGGTGCTGTGGCCCAAAGTGTCCACAGAGGGCCAGAGAGTGGGAGACCCTGCCACCTACCTGTTCCCAGACAGACACTCTGAGCCCGGAGGCCAGGCAGGGATAGGCGCAGGCCCAGGTCCCAGGCTGCTGCTTTTCCTCTGAGCCTAGGTGGCAGGCGTCTCTCCAGGAACCCAGCCGTGTTTCCCCAGAGCACAAATAACAGGGAAAATCTGGCTGGGGTGTGGTGGTGGGAGCTGGAGGAGGAGACCTGCCTTCCTGGCCCCCACCTCTCTAGCTCCCACCCGACTCCTCCACGAGCCTGGACCCGGAGCCGAGCGGGCTGGGGCGTCTGTGTCTGGCGGGCAGGGCCACTGGCTCCCCCACACCCGCACCACCCCACCTCCCGCTGATAGCGTGTGGCCAGCCCAGGGTGTGTTTGTATGTGACTGCTCTTCCACCTCGCTCTCGGCTCACTGGCTGTACTCAATCCATTTCAAACAAGAGGAGCATTAAGCCGGCATCATGACGAAGCAGAATCAGAAGCAGCCTGCGCTGGCCACTGGCCTTTTCCCTTTCCCACACCCCAATCCCACAACGCTGTGCTCGCCCATACACACAGCCCCTCGAGCCTTCTCCTAAACAGCCAGACAGGGCTCGACCCACAGCCCAGGGTGACAGCCCCTGGCTTCTCCAAGTACCTGTATCTCCTTCTCAGCACCTAACACAGCCACAGAGGCCTCTGGGGTCCCTGCTCCCTGGCTGCCGAGGGCACAGATGCCGGGTCCAAAGATGGACCCTCTCCTGGGAGGACGGACGGGAAGACTGCGAAAAGCAGGTTTTGGGCACTGGAGACTGGGTCAGCCCTGCAGAGGCCAGAAGACCCCGGAAGGGCCACAGAGCACAGCGGCGGTGGTGTGAGTGAGAAGGGCCCCATGTCTTGCCAAGGCAACTTCATCAGAAGGGAACTAACTTCCTGCCAGGCGACGCCCAGGTTCCAGCACGGAACCTCAGGGATGTGCCTTTCCTGGCTCTGGGAAGACCTCCACCACTCCAAGGCCCTGCCACGGGCCTTTTGGATTCCTCTGGGTTCAGAGTAGAGCCCAGTTCCTATGTGACCCCCAGAGGCAGGCAGGGGGCGGAGCCCAGCCAGCTGACCCTGGCCCTGGCCTCCTCCCTACCTCTGTGGGCAAGACCTGCCTACCTAGGCAGCCTGGGCTGTTGCCCTGGTAACTACTGCCCACAGCCAGTCAGCTGATGTATCAGCTGTCACTGGGGAAATCTGGAAACTGGGGAGGGGGCTTGGGATACATGAATGGAAAATCACAGGGAAGGGTCTTGAGGGGGTACAAGTCAGAATGTGCCCTGGGAACTTTTTCTCTAAGAGAAGAGGACGGTGGGGGGGCAGGTGGGGACAGGTGGGGACCAGAAGGGAGGTATGTGTCTGGGTTAGTGGAATACAGGGCAGAATGAACCCTAAAGGATGGGCTCTAGAGAGAAAGGGGAAATGCAGGAGGCAGGTAGCTGAGTGGCTGGGGCAGAGTGCAGAGTCCAGGCTTAGCTGCTGGGTGTGGGTGGGGGACAGGGCCCTGTGGAAAGGTGTGAGGATGCTGGGAATGGGGGCAGAAACACAGGATCCATCCAGCCGTGAAGAAAAGGCCAGGAGAGGGTGCAGGAGAGAGCACCTCTGATGCCACTGGAGGGGCTGCATCCTTGGGGGAGGGCACAAGGCTTTTCTGGGGAACCGCCTGGGCCCAGAGCCTCTCCGCTTTCTCTCCCTTCTACCGGCCCCCTTACTGCCCTGGCCCCACCCCAGGCCTGCACAGCCTCCCTTCCACCCCCTCGCCCCAGCCCAGGAGACTCAGTGGCAGGCCCAGTCAGCCTCTGCCCTCAGGACCGAAGATTTTCCCACTACCCCAAGTGCTCCCCTCCTCTCACTCTCTCCCTTAGCAGACCCCACCCCAGGAGGATTGTCTTCCTGCTCACGGCTCCCAGAGGTAAGGCTGGGATGAGCCGCCGCCTGCCTGCCAGGAAGGGCCTGGAGCAAGGTGGCTCCGGAGGCACGGGTAGCAGTCTCTGCCGGGAGGGGGAAGCAGGAAGCGTTCTCATCGGGGAAACGAGCACATCCAATGGGGGGGTCGAGGGGAAGGAGGGAAGGGTGGGGGTGGGGAAGCAGGGAGGGTTCTCGGTACCTTCAAGGGCCTGGGGCGTGGGGCAGGAGCAGGGCAGCTTCCTCGGTGACATACACCTCCATCCCTCAGCGCATCTCCTCTCCGCCTCCCGTTGCCAAGACAACCTGCCGGCTCAGCTGAGGAGGCGGCGGGGAGGGGGGAGGAGGGAGGAGGGGGCTGTGGCTCCTACTGCTCGTTCTTCAGCGAGGGTGGGAGGAGGCCCGAGGCCCGCCCCTCTGCTGGGGGGGTGGGGGAGCCTCAGGACCCAGTCCCGCACTGTCCCCTCCCCCCTCCCGTAGGGCTCTGGGATTGGCTCCTGAGGCGGCCTCGGGAGAACCTTAATTCGGGCCCATAGCCGGCCTGTCCTGGAGAAGGAGGACTCTGGGCAGCACCGTCCCTCTGTGCCCACACTGCAGAAAGCTCAGTGTGGAGTGGGAAAAGGCACCAGGGACAGGGAGGGATAGTCTGTACTGAAGGGTCAGGGGGTGGCTTCCACCCCGAAGGAGAGGCCCAGTGCAGAGCTGGGCAGGCAGGCACACGGTTTTGGGCCCAGAGGCCTGACCCCATCTGACCTCGTCTGACCTCTGCATTCCCTGACCACCTGCCCCGGTCCCGACCCTCTCACTGCCCTGGATCTACAGGAGCTACACGGCCCGGGACAATGCTCTTCCAGCCCCCAGGGCCCATCCCACCGGCCTGCTTGGGCAGGAGCTTCCCTCCACCGTCAGGGCCGCCCTGGGCAGAAACGGTTCTCTGCCAGCCAGCCCTGAACCTGGGGGACGGTGGAGTTAGGGCTCCCTCTGCTGGCCTGAGTCATGGCAGCCATCAAGTCAAGGTCATCGCTTGCTGAGAGTGATCCCGGTGTGTGTCTTGTTGGGACTGGGGTCCCCAGGGCACAGGCAGGACAGCAGCCCCTTCTCCAGCCTGCCAAGCTCCACCTCCACCTCACCTCTGGCTTTGGCCTGCAGGGGCACTTGCTGGGGCCTCCTGCTCCTCCTCATGGGAGGCCCCAGACTCCCATGGTCTGCTGAAAGGTCCCCGCCCCCCACCATTGCTTGCCTGCCTCTCCCTCAGGCCGGGATGAGAGGGGAGGCAAAAACCTCCACCAGCAGCAGGCAGCACTGAACACCAGGTGCCCGCCAGCCCAGGCCACGGGGCACGACCTGGCCATACCCAAAAGATCAGTCACAGGGCTAGTGTACCTTTAAGCTCAGGAGTACCTGAGGCCTTGAGGACGGTGCTGGATCCACAACAGGGGCCAGAGCCCCCGCCCCTCTCAGACAGGCCACCCCAGGCCCAGCACCTGCTTCTCAACTTCTTTCCACAGCAAGGTCGCTGGTGCCAAACGTCCTGAGTGAACTCCGGCCCGCCGCCTTCCCCTCCCCAGGGCCCGTGCAGCAGGCCCTCTGCCCTTTCTCTTCGTCTCACTCCAGTGCCCCTTGCCCCGCCTCTTGCGTGGACCTGCTGGGCAGGGAGAGCCCCAGGGATGCCCCCCTGTGCCTATGTCGTGTAAACATTAACCCTGGAGAGGCTGACTGGGCACCTCAGGAGAAGGAAGAGGTGACAGAAAACTGGGCAGGGGAATAAATGGGAGGATGAGGGCCTAGATGGGACCCTTTCTCATCAGTTTGGACACCATGTCCCCCTATCTCCAATCACCAGACCCTCTGCCTCCTGGACCCTGGAGCCTTAGCCCCCAGCATGCTGCCACCAGGCCAGCCTCGCTCCTGAACCCTGGCCTCCCTACAGCATCTGCTCACTCCCCCTCTGAGTGCCCCTTACTATCTCCTCCCTGTCAAAGCAGAAAGGCCAAGCTCTGCGAAATGTGATCCAGCCACTTCCTGCCACTGCTCTGGGCGATCTTCTGGCCATACCCCTGACCCCCACTGTCCCCAGAAGCCACCCCTCAGCTGTGCCCCTGCCTCCAGGCCTCCCTTCTCCAGCTGCTCTCTCTGTGTTCCCCCCTCGCCTGTCTGCTCTGCTGGCTGCAGTCCTGCTTCTTCTTAAAGACCATGACAACCTCAGCCCGGCCAGCGGCCCTACCCTGTGCTCGCTCCCACCCAAGAGTCTGCTGGGGCGTGGAGGACAGCTCCTTGAGGTGCTGATGGTCCCCTTTCAGGACAGGCTCTCCATTCCAGGGCTCACTGGCTGTGACTGCGGGTGAGCTGGTGTGCCTGCATTTGAGCTTGCCCACACATGGCATGGGCACAATCTTACTCCCTAAATACGGGGCTCCCTGTGCTGCCTGGCACATTGCCAGAGCTCTGCGCACGCTGGGGTCCTTCTCGCTCCTTGCTCTTGCCTCCTCTTTCACTCTTTTGGGATGTACCAAATGCTGCCTTGCTATCCTAGGTGTAAGAGATTTCCAAAAGTCCCTTGAAAGAACTGCCTTTTTATGGGTTTATCCCCCCAATTAAATTTCAAGTGTCTGGAGAACTTGATGGGGGCTGACGCAGTGTCTTATCCATCTTTTGAATTCACTGAAGGGCTAGAACAGTGCTGTATGTTGTAGGGGACAGACAAATGTGGGGGTTAACTGCTTAGGACCCCTCTCTGCCCAAGCTCACCTAAGGAGGGAGGGTAGAGTCCGGATTCTGGCTCCTCGTCCTGCCTCCACCTTGAGAGATGGCAGGGTGCTAGGCCAGTGACGCCTTCCTGGGCCTCTGGTGGTTTATTCCCTCAGTAGGTCCTTACTCTGTGTAATGCACTGTGCTGGGTATGGGTGGGGGCAAATACAGACTGTTTCTACATCCGAGGCACTTGCTGCTTGGCAGACCCATGGCTGTGCTGTATGCCATCGGACAAGGGCTGTGCAGCCAGGGGACCAGAGCCATGCAGACTGCTACTTCCCCCAGAGGAGCAGAAAGTCCATGGGGCAGATGAGGTGGCCTCTGGAGGAGGGCATGCTGGGCAGGGGCACCTTCACGAACAAAGAGGGACAAGCAAGCGTGCTTGCTGAAGGGCGCGAGTGGTTCTGGCAGTGCCCTGCTCTGAAAGGGCTGCCATAGAGACTGGGCGGCAAAGGGCCTTCAGTCAGGCCCGTGCTGGAGCCTGGAAAAGCACACTAAGCTTCCCAGTGATCACAGGATGCTGACAGAGCCCTGGTACATGGCGGGTAAGGCAAGCTGAACAAACTGTGACATCCCGGAGTAGGGCTGGGTGGTGGCGTCAGGAGGCAGAGAGGCCGTTTAGGAAGCTTTGCAGGGACTGAGACATTCGGGTGAGGCCTGGCCATGGTGCTCCAAGAAAAAGCGGTCATGGGCAAGGGGGTGAGAGTTGAGATGCTGGTTTGCTCAGAGAGAGACAGTGTGAAGAGCAGGTGAGAAGAGAAAGGCAGAAATCTGAGGGAGCCAGGCAGGGAGAGAACTGGAGAGTGAAGAATGGACGAATGGCCCGTGGCAGGCAGTGGGAAGAAAGAGCTTCAGAAAGGGCTGGTCCCCAGTGGTGCCCAAGGGGCTGAGGACACCGAGGGCTGAGGCAAGGCTTTTTGGCTGGGCGACTGGAAAGTACCGCCACTGGACTCCAAGGAACAGGGCCTAATGGAATGACATAAGTAGAAGCCAGCCTGCAAGGACTAAAAAGAGTGTATTCCCTCTCTGACTCTCTGCTTTGGCTCCCCTCTGCCTTGCCTGGCTGTTTGGAAGATAGGACAGGGAAGGGGGATCGATAGGGAGGCTATTCTTAGCTAGCTAGCATTCTTGGTAATCCTAAACAGCCACAGGATGTGAGGCATGCTGCCACTGCCTCCCTCACCTTGTCACATCCCCCCAACCCCCATGGCCAGGTTCATCCTGCCCTAAGTCTTCCCCTGCTGTGTTCCCCCTCTCCCATCAGCACCCTTGCTCAGCAACTTGGCATACCCAGGAGCAACTAGAGTGCTGGGGCCCACTGCAGGGCTGTCTGAGGCCCCGGGAAGCCCCCTTTCCTATCACACATTCATATACTTTATACCCCTCTGAGGCCCCTGATTAGAGAGCCATTCTCCTGACCACTGTTAGCATCTGTGAAGTCTCCAGTTCAGAAGGAATGAGCTGAACAGACTTCCCCAGAGCATGAAGAAGCACTAAATAGTGGGGCGAGCCAGGGACCCAAGGCCGCCAGCAGGCGGGAGACCTGCCAGGCGCGGGCTTGGCGTGGGGCATGGGCACTCTGACATGGCACAGCTGCCTTCCCTCACTGTTCCCCAATTTGTCCCTCTCGGCCAGGTCTCACCTCAGAAAGCAAGAAAGGAAACAGTAAGGGCTTTCTGGAACTGGCCCCCAGAGGCCTGTCTGTGCTGGGGAGGTCAGAGGGGGGGAGGGAGGGCCCAGAAAGGCAGAGAAGAAAGCAGAGGCGGGACAAAGGGCCTGTCCACCTTTGAAGCTGTTTCTAACCCAAGCCAGGGAAGGTGGGGGTGGGCCTGAGAGCCGGGCTGGGGGAGGCAGTCTAGAGCTTTAAAGAATGTCTCAAATTCCTTCGGAAATCAGAGGGATTGTGAGAGCTGCCCCTCCCGACACACTTCCTTCCCAGCCCCCCAAGTCCAGCTCTCCACACCTGGGGGCCCCAACCCTTTGTCCTCAGGTAATCGCTGGGCTTCGCCCCAGAGTTTAAAATCCCATTGATCTCGCCAGTCATCAGCTGCGGCTCCAGACCACCCTCCCTACACACCCCCAGAAAATGACCCTCAACACGTCCCCCACCCCACAGTCGTCCCTGGGATTAAGACTCTTTGTGACCGGGGGTGGGGAGCGGGGGAAGCGACCTGGTGAAAACCAATTACGACAAACAGGAGGGAGACTGGCCTGGGGCCTGGGGACCTCCCTCTTGGCTGTGGCTGTCTGAGCGCCTGGGCTGGGGGTGGCTGCCCAGGCTCCAGCCCCTCCAAGAGAGAGGAGCATGACCCCTCCCACCCCTCCAGGAGCGCACAGCTTCGCTGTGCTCCCACTGGGACTAAACCAGGCCTGTCCCCAACTTCCCATCCTGTCCTCATTTTTAGGCCATTCTTAGGAGAAGCGATGCCTTTCGTCCTTTTTCTTCTCTTCCCATAACCCCCTTCCCTGCTGTATGCTCAGAAAGGAGGGGGACTGAGCCTGGGGGCCCATCCGAGGGGGGCAGGACTCAGGCAGGGTGTTTCCCCGAAACACAGACTGGGGTTGGGGGAGCGACCACGGGGCAGAGCCTTCCCCTGGACAGGATTAAAAGCCAGAGTGAAGAGGCAAAGAGGTGGGTCGTACGGTCCCAGAGTCCCACCCCTGAAATGCGCACCTCAGGGCACCTGGGAAGGCCCACCAGGGCCGCTCAGGTCTGGGCAGCGGTCCCTCCCGGGTCTCTTCCCTCAAGCCTACCTCTGAGGCCCCTCAGGAGTGCTCCCCCTCCCGCAGCGGACCCGGGAGGACCAGAGGGCACCTTCTCGTCCTCCCGCCCCCCTCCGCCTGCCCCGACCCTCCTCACCGGAAAAAAGGGATCCCGCTCCCGGCCAGGCGGCTTCAGCTGCCGGAGAGCGAGGCCTGCTGCCCGGCTGGCCGCCCGCCCGGCCCGGCCCGGCCCGGCCGGGCCGGCCCCAGGGTGTGGGTTCTCCGCGCCCCACAGGTAGCACGGGACGCACCCGGAGAGCCAGGAAACCGGAGCCCGTGGAAGGAGGGAGGGAGGGGCGCCCTGGGCTCCTGCAGACGGACGCGCGGGCCTGGTGCGGCCCCTCGAGGACGCCCCGCCCCGCCCTGCGCAACCCTGCACCTGCAGGAGCCCGGGCCGGCGCGGCACCTCCCCGCGCCTCTCCTAGAAGCCAGTTGGTCACCAGTGGGGTGTTGGAGTTGAATCCCTCCACCCCTCGCCCCCTTCACATGCCACTTTGCAGGAAAATGGTTTTATTCTGGGGCTAGGAGCTGGGGGCGGGGGTGCAGGCCTGGGGAGTGGAATATGAAGAATGGGCAACCCTCTTTTTTTTTTCTCTCCCCTTTTTTTCTGAAACAAAAAATGGAAGTCCCTTCCTACAGTCTGGCTAGGAAGAGCCGGGTCCCGGGGGTGGGTGGGGTGGGGGGGCAGGCTGAGTGGGCCACATTCCGACAGTCCCTGCCAGGCCTTAAACCTGCTGACCTTGCCCCCCATTCAGTGCTTCTGGGTCCAGGGGACACTACAGCTCCTCTCCTAGGGCCTGGCCCACCCCTGGGGGCCTAGTCCGGTGCGGGGTCCAGGAGGTGGCCCTGAGGGGTCGCCAGTCCTACCCCTCTGCAGCCTGGGGCGCTGGTGCTTATTGGTCCTCAGGACCCTCCTGGGGGGGCTCTGGGTCCCCTCCCTCCACCCCAGCCCCACTTTTGGATTAGGAAGGGAAGGGGATGGGAAGGCTGGTGAGGGGCAGCTGCCCCGCCCCCGTGTCCCTGACTACGTCAGGGGCTGCGGCCTCCGAGTGCGCTTGGTCCGGCGGGTGGGGGCTGAACCCACAAACTCGAACTGCTTCTGCCTCTCCACTTGGTTGGGAAAGGGCAGCTGGCCCTCATAGAGGCGCTTGATGAAGTGGGCCTCGCGCTGGTTCTGCCGGCTGCGGGAGGCCTGGCGGGGCCGGCCCTGCCGCGTGAAGGCCATGAACCAGCCCTCGTGCCTGGCGTTCTGGAAAGCCGTGTAGTTGTTTTCCAGCACAATCTCCGTGAACACGCAATCTTTGCTTTTCCCGCTGGGCTGTGGGGGGAGGGAGGAGAGGAGGGAAGTTGGTCCACCCACCCTGTCCAGCTTCTCTGCCTTATGGGCCTATTTTAAGACTGAGGAGGGGCTGGGAGCCCAAGGGTTTCTGCCTGGTGAGATGGTGCCCTTGTCGGAGAGGCAAAGGTGGGAGAAAGTGACAAGCTTGGTTGGTTTGGAGTCGGACACGAACTTAACACAGACTTGCCATTTGGAAGTCACACACCTTGATCAAGCTCCACCTTCCCGAGATGTGGCACAAAGATCTAGGCGAGTGTGTGGTTCCGTGCACCGCCAGTGGGCCCTTGTGCACGAGAACAGTCGCAGTCTGGGGGCATGGCGTGGCTGGGTGAAGGGAGTGGGGCACAAGTCTCTGATGAAAAGAAGGGGCAAACACAGACACCAACTGTGTCCAGAGCTACGCGGGCACCCCTTTGACCCTGCGGATTACCCTGACTCTGTGCCCATCTTATAGATGGGTAGCTTGAGCAAATATAAGCAAATATTTGCTGGGAAGAGCCAGGTTTGGAAGCCAGGACTGACCAGTGCTAAGGGAAATGGAAGTCTCCCTGCACGCAGCGAGTAGGAGGTCACACTCCCAGGTGGTTACACGAGCACACGGTTACACTACCAGGCAGTCAGTGTGTGCTTTGCTGGTTGGATCCCTCGGAGCCCACTGACCTTGGAGGAGCTTCTGATCTTGTCTGAATGCCCACTTCAACCCCGGTTAGCACTTAACCCTCAACGCAGGGGCTGCACCATCAGGTAGGTGCTGGAATTCTTGCTCACCGATGCTGAGCAACACCCAGTGAATCTCAGCCCCAGGCCCTGTGGTCAGTGCCCTCAGAGTGCTTGTGGACCCAGAGGGACTCACTGAGATGGGGAGCGAGAAGTGACAATGGTGGATGAGAGCAGAAGAGTCGTGGTCGCCCCACAGGGGGCAGGGAGCAGGATGCAGGGAGCAGGATGCAGGTGGGCCCTTGGTGCCCCACCCCACTGAGACCCAGTCAAGACCTGCTCTGTCCTCTGGGCCTCACCTTCCCGATGAGCTTGCCCCTCTTGTTCATGCAGATGTATTTCTCGCTCTCAGCCCCCTTGATGCGCACCCGGCTGCCAAATGTGTCTGTCTCCACGATGAGCTTGGCTGTGATGGGGGAGGGAGAGGGAGACGGAGACTTCTGTCCATGAGGGTTGGCAGGCCAGGGGGTGGCAGGGGGCCCCCAACCAGCCTGACCTCCAAACTCAGGTGGGGCACATGGGAGGCCCTGACACTAGATCTGGGGATGAACCAGGTGAGGCCGGCCAGGGCTATGAGTGGCCTCAGGTGAGGGCTGGGTCTCACCAAACTTGTTGCCGTCCTCAGCGGTGGCGGAGATACGACGCCCGGTGACCTGCACGTGCTTGCCGCTGGTCCGGCTGTAGAGCTGGTACTCACGGATCTGCCGCCTGCTCAGCTGGTCGGTCATGGCGCCCTGGTCCCTCACGTACTGGTTAAAATTAGGAGACGGGTGATTCTCCCCCTTTGCGGTTACCAAGGGAAAAATAGTGTCAATTTGCTTTGGGCAACACCACCGCGGGTCCCTCCAGGGGAGAGGGGGGCAGAGGGGAGTATGGTGGGCCAGCCACATGTCCTGGGAAGGAGAGGTGCAAGGTGAAGCGGGCAGAGGGCCATGACCTTCTCAGGCTAGTGGGTGAGCCAGTCATGACCTCTTGGCTCCCTTTCCAGCCTGCAGCAGAGAGAGCAGGCAGCTGCCCAGGCCTGGGGACATTTGGTGGAAGAGTGCACACTTGGGCTCTGGCTGGTGTGGCTCAGTGGATTGAGTGCCAGCCTGTGAACTAAAGGGTCGCTGGTTCGATTCCTAGTCAGGGCGCATGCCTGGGTTGCGGGCTGGGTCTCCAATAGGGGGCACATAAGAGGCAACCACACATTGATGTTTCTTTCCCTTTCTTTAAAAAAAAAAAGAAAGAAAAAATAAAAGAAAACCAAACAAAACAGAGTGCACACTTTGAATCATACTCCGGGAGCTGGTAGGAACCTTCACAGTTGTGGTGTCTGATTCCCAAATGCTGTGCAGGTGGCACAGCTGGTTAGAGGAAGGACCCCTGTCCTGCCTCTGGCATTGGAGCTTGTCACCTCTCCAGAACTCTGGGGTCTTGGCTCTGTTGTCAGGACAACCAGATTTTCTCTCCACTCTCCTGCTAGCCTCGAAGGACCCTACCCTCAGCACATGCGCACACACACGTGCACACTCACACATGTGTGCACACAGCAGCTGATCTGTTAGGGTCACTGGAGAGCATCACGGAGGCTCTAAGACCCCTGTGTCTAGGCTTCTGCAGGGCCCCTGGAAAGCATTTCTTTGTAGCACACGGAATCCCGAGCTGTGCACAGCCGGCCTGCCTCTCCCCTGGGTGCTCAGGGCCCCCTGAGAATCCAGACTCTCTTCCAGACCTCCTCCCTCCTGTAGGGGTGAGCTGCCTCCTTATGGGGGGAGGTGAAGGCAGCTGCGAGAGGTGCTATCTGCTGGGAGCCCAGGGCTGCTCCCGCAAGGCCACCTGCCTGTGCCACAACATAGCGGAGGCTGGTGGCCAGCACCGCTGCCACCCACCGCTTCTCCGGGAGGCTTAAAGGGCTCTGTGGGCCAGCACAACAGGGTGGACAAAAGCAGCATAAGTACTTGTCCAGGCAGTCTCCTCTCACCCTTTAGCAGCACCAAGCCGGAGAGAGACCACACCTTCCCCCTCTCCCTGGCCAGGTGCAGCCTGGATGGCAGCTCCCAGCTGCAGGCCGCAGCCTCGGCTCCCGCACCAACATGTTCTTCTCCCCACCTGACCCCTGTGGCCTGTGCTGAGACAGCCCTTCCCTGTCCCCAGTCCCTAAGCCCAACCATCTGGACAGAGCCAGACCTGGATCAGCATCTGTGAGGGCCACTCTCCTGGAGGGAGGGGTGCCAGTGTCCGCTGGAAGAAGGGAGGGGAGGGGGCCGCTGGAGGCCCACCATGCAGCCTGCTTGGGTTAACCCTTCCTGTCACCGTTCATTTCACGTCCCAGGCCCGGAGCCTTGCCAGGGCCGAAGCCCAGGAGACCCCAGCCCAGCCCACGCCCCTCCCTGGGAAAACCTGAGGCCCGCATTTGGGATGGGGGGGCTTGCCTCCCTGCCAGGGGGTGGGGTCCGCCCGTCCCCAGCCCCAGTCGCCTGGCCCAGGTTCAGGCCCTCCGCCCTTCTTGGCGGGCAGCCTCCTTCAGGCTGTCTGTTCCAGGTCAGGAGCAGAGAGGGCCCCCCCAAAGCCCCCTCCTCTCCTCATCCCCCTTCAAGCCCTGCACAAAAGCAGCCCCACGCCCCCCCACAGCCCACAGCCCACAAGTAGCTCTCCCCGCGGGACCTTGCCTGTCCCTTTCATGTCCCCGCTGCGGGGGACCTCCCCTCCCACTGCACAGACAGCTGCTTGTCAGCCGGCCCCTCAAGCATGGCTGTGGTCCGGCCTGCTGGCCCCCCCTCCAAGGGGGGCGAGGGGGCACTTCAAGGGGGAAAGGACAGCTTTGCCACCTTCCCTGAACCCTGAATGGGGCCTCAGCCAGGCCATAACCGCCAGGCCAGCCACGCCATTGTGCTGATTCCCCTTCCAGAACAGGTTGGGCCCACCCCCAGGCCCCTCCCGGCCAGGCTGGGGGGCTTTCTTCTTGCTCTCCCTGGATGTGTGAAGCAAAAGGCCTGGAACGGGGGCTTGAGCAAAAAGGGGAAGGAAAAGGGGGGTGTCTCCCTCTCTCCCTCTCTCTCTCTCCCACCCCCCCACTGCTTCAAAGGCAGCCCCCTTCCCTCTCCCAGAGAAAAGGCGTTTACCTTCAAAAAAAGTCCCCACTGGATATGAAGAGAAGCGGCCTCTGGCCTGGGAAAGCCAAGCGCTCTCCCCAGCGCGGTTCTGGACCAGTGCATTTTAATAGCTGCACTTTTATGGAGGATCACAAAAAGGGACCAAGCCCAGCACTGGGGCTGTGCTGGGGCTGGGGGGAGGTGGGTATGGGGGGTCAGTCTCCGGTGGGGGGAGCGTAGAGAAGCAGACCCCGAGTCTTGTCTCAAGCAACCCCTTTGGGCTTGACCTCATTACCTGTAGGTAAGGAGCCCCCGGCCCTGGCTAGCCCCCAGGGCGGCCCACCGTAGGACATCCGTGTTGGCCATCCAGAGGTCATGAGGGGAACACACAGGTGGTTTTACACAGAAACCTGTCCGCTCAAGTGCAAGCCTCACCTGAGCCATCACCTCCACCCCTCGAGTCTGTGCTGCCCGTGCACTTAGCTTTGGGGTGGCCCAGTGTGAAGGGGTGGAGGGGGTTGTGGGAGGGAGGGCAGGTAAAAGCCTCAGTCAGTCCCCAAACCGGCAACAGCCCCTTCCCCTCCAAAGGCTGAGCCCCTCAAACGCCAGAGAGAGGCCAGAACCTGCCTCTGTGCAGCGAAAGGAGACTGCCCCTTGCCCCTCCGGGTGGGGTGGGAGGGATGGGGAGAAGCTGGTGGGGGCAGGGCGCCTACCTGAGTTTGACAGCAGAGAATGAGTAGCTGTAGACACCTGTGTGGGGACGCGAGGCAGAGCCAGGTGTGGGTGTCAGCAGCCAGCACAGGGCGCCGCCCCCCCCCCCGTTCCCCACCCCACCCCACCCCACTCGCCAGTCCGCTGGGGAGTCCCGCTAAGACTAGGGCTGCCCAATGCTGGACGTGGCGGCAGAACTGCAGCGGGAGAGGCCACGCACTTACAGAGCGAAGCTGGGCAGCAGGCCGGTGGCTTCCATCGCCGGAGAGGTTTCTTAGGGCAGTGGCCCCCCTGCCCCCAAACTCAGGAGAAGATGTGAGCAGTCCCTGGGGTAGATCCCAGAGAAGCCAAGGTCTCTTCAAGTCACAGGTTTGCAGGGGGGAGAGGAGGAGAGAGAGGGGCGGAGGGGGAGAGAGAAGAGTGGGCAGGAGGAGACGGAGGAGGGGGGGAGGGCGTAATGGGGAGACTAAGGTGTGAGGTGCCCACCTTCCCAGCCGGAGAGACTACAAAGCAGCCACTGGCGGGGCTGCCAACCTCTCCTGGGCTCCAGGCACAGAGGATGGTGCTGCTGGGGCCTGCTCTATAGGAGACTCGCTCTGTGGTCCCCAGTTATCCCGACCCTTACAGACCCCCACGGCGGTGCCCCTCCTCCCCTCTCGGCCGGCCGCTCTTGCCCTCAGGTTTGGTGCCCCACTCCCGAGGGTGAGTGGCAAGTATCTATCTGGGGTCGCTGGGTCTGGCTGGGGAGGGAAATTCCCAGAAGCAGCCTTAAAAGGAGGAGCCTCCCTGCAGGGGGTAGGAGGTGGGCTTGGCTGGTCGGAGCTTCCACTGCCTCTGTGCCCCCTACAGTCCCTGGTCTGCACTCTGGCCACTGGGGAGGAGGGGTAAGACTGTCCCAACTAGCAGCAAATAGCGGGTGCTACAGTTTGGGGCCCGGGGTGAGGAGGAAGGGGTGGCTGGGGCTGTGGAGGACCCCCGTGGAGTCCCGAAAGTCAGCCTGAGGCAGGGCCTTGGCAGTTTCCTCTGAAAGATGGCAGGAGTGTCCAGGATACCGGGGACCCAAAGAGATAGCTCGCTGTCCTTTGTGGGTGGACCACCAGGGGGCTGCATTCTGGGCCTCACTCACCACCCTGAAGCCTCTGAGGACCCTGTCCCCACATCCCCAGGTCCCCTCACAGCTGCCGGGGTGGAAGGGCCCACCAGCCTGTTCACGTGAGCTCTGGTCCCACACAGCTGTCTCAGGCCAGTGGTGACCCGTGCCTGCCGCAGACTAGGAAACCCAGGCGCACCGGTGGGCAGTTAGCTCAGAATGACCCGGCTAGCGAATGCATGCAGGACCAGACCTCCAAAGTCCCAGCTCTTCCTGTTCCATGCAGGTTGCCTGGGGTCTTTCTGCTGTGTCCACACCCTCAGGGTCCAGCACAGCCCAACAGGCCCAGTAGCCAAGGTCTCAATCCCTACAGAAGGTGGGTGGTGGTGACCTCTCTGTAGGGGGGGGGGCTGGTCCTGGGAGACCTCTGAGGGAAACCCCGCCTTCATTCGGGAAGAGCAACCCTGAGCTCAGCTCTTGGGGCGGGGGCGGGGCGTGTCTCCGTGACCCCAGGAAGGGAAGAGAAGGGGAAATGCTGACTGTGGATTGATTTGCCTGCAGAAATGAGGAGGAGGGCACAGCTCTCACCCCAGGCCAGCTTCTCACCTTCCTGAGCTGGATCAATCCACAAAGTCGTCTGCCATCCCCCCGCCCCGCCCCCAGACACCTCTGCTCCCTCCGCTGCGGCTGGCTGTGGCTGCCCTGCGCACCTGGCTCCCAGCCCCTGGGCTCCCCAGGCCACCACGGGGGCGGGGCCAGCAGCCGAACTGGCCTGGGCAGGGCTGGGTTGGCCCCAGCCCTGCGTAGCTGGGGGAGTCCAGGGTTGGAATGGATTGAAAAGAACATCAGCACTAGGAAGGATTTCAGCGCTCAAGGATGAGGGTCTCACAGCTAGTTGGTGGCACAGCCAGGACAAAGTACCGGTGCCCGGACTCCAGGCCATGGCTGGGCCCTCTCAGAACACACCCCTCCCGCCCACGCACTGCCATGCTGCTTTGCCCAGGCCCGGCCCCCTGAGCATCGCTCTTTCCCACAGTCCTGGCTTCACCCAGGGCCCCACCAAGACTCTGCATCCTCCGTAGACATCCCCCTACCTCCCTGCTGTGCTTGCTGCTGGTGCTGCTCTGTGCCCTGGAACCCACACCCCGCCAGCTCGGGCAGTGAAGGCTACCTCCTCCTGACCTTCATCTTGGGGTCACAGGTGAGAGCAGAGGTACAGGGAGGAGATAGCTCAGGCTTGGGCCTAGGGTCAGGGTGTGGAGGGTGGGGACAGAGGTGTCCTAAGGAGAGGCAAAGGTGGGGTGTTCCATCTGGGCTCAAGGCCTCTGAGCCTGAGTTCTATTGGTGGGGAAGGACCTGTAGTCACTGGCAGCCCCTAGCCCAGGCTGGGTCCTCATGGTAACAGATGCCAGCAGTCAAGCCTGGCCTTGGGATGCAGCCAGGGGACTGGGGCCAGGGGACTGGGGCATGGCTTGTTTCGCAGTGTGACATCTTCTGCTCCTTGACTCTTCCTATTCTGCACCTGCAGGCTTGGCCTCAGATGGGGCTTGCTCCTTTACTCCCTGGACAGGGCGGTGGTGGCCCCAAGGGGGGAGGCAATATGGAGAGCTCCGGGCCTGGCCGTGACAGGCTATGTGACCTATGTGAGTCCCCTCACTCCTCCAGCCTCAGCTTCCCAATGCAGAAAAAGGAAATGAACGCTGTTGGAAATGTCAGAGCTGCCACAGTGTCGCCGAGATGAGCACTCCCTGAAGAGTGTCAGATACCCCACGAGAATGGGGGGAGGAGACGGTGGAGACCCTCTTCTGTGGTCCAGCCTCAGTTCATCTTAACTGACCCACTTTCCTGACCAGAGGGAGCTGGGAGGAGGGGAGGGTTTACTAACATTTACGGGGGGGTGGGGGGGTGATGACGACAGGAGGTGATAGGGACCACCCCCTAGTGACAAGTTCAATACCCCCCAGCTGGGACGTCTCACACCTGCTCCTCCTGAAAGCCCAGCTGGTGCAGACACAGACTCACAGAGCCCACCTGCAGACCTGCCACTTGTCACCACCCGCTTTGGTCCCAGCCCACCTTTTTCCTGTTGGGAGGCAGAAGAGCTAGGGCTGAGGGAGGGGGAGGGCAAAGGGCCCTTCAGCAATGCAGGTAGAGCCCCATCTTTGTTGTTTGCCCCCACTGGCTACTAGCACAGGGAAATCAAATTAGCGGCGTGCAGCTATGGAGGGTGGGCGCTTGCTGGGGCTGGCTGCAGGACGCAGCAGTACCCGCAGGAACGTGGCTTTGCTACTATGACTGGGCTCTGGAGCTGCCCCTCCTAGGGCTCCAGCGCGGCAGGAACTCCAGACCCCGTTCTAACACCTGCTGTCAGCGTGTGAGACTTTGGAGCACACGCGGCTGCTTGCCTCTCCCTCACTCTCCACACGGTGGTTAAGAACAAGGGCTCTGGGGCCAGACTACCTGGGAGTGAATCCAGGCTTCTCCACTAGCTGTGCGACCTTGGGGGCAAGTGGTGTACCCTCTCTGTGCCTCCCTCTCCACATCTGAGCGCTAGGGCTGGTGATGCCCCCACCCCGGCAAGTTTGTGGGGGCAAAGGAGCAAGTCCGTGCATGGGCGCAGAGCAGTGCCCAGGCACGGCGTTGCCACTGCGATCACCACGGCCCCCTCCCTCTGAACCTCCAGGCTTGCTCTGCCTCAGACCCTTTGTGCCCTCTGTTCCTGCTCCTGGAAAGGTCCTGCCAGCTCCTCCCATAGCTGCTTCCTTTGAGAAACCTTCTCAGATCTTACTAAACAGCACTTCACACCCTGAAAATTAGCCCATTTCACTTCCTCCAAAGCCCTCGAAAGTTACTGGAATTATGTTGTTGGCTTCTGTGTCTCCACCAGGCTGTAGGCGACTTGAAAGTGTGGACTTGTCCACCTGTAATCACTGCGGCAGGAAGCCGTGGCGAATGCCAGCTGTCTCCCTGGAGCTAGACCCGAGCTGGCATCCCTTTGCACTCCCTGATTAGCCTGAGGTCAGCAGCCCTGCTCTGTGGTAGAGGGTGGACAGGGCTCACTTCATCCCATGAGGGAGGGATGCCAGCCCTGGAGGATATAGCTGGGCGGGAGACCCGAGCCTGCTGCTGACCTGCAGTGTCCAAGGCTCTCCTCCTGGGACCCAGACCTGGGGTCCTGGGAGAGAGGGCAGGGCCAGCTCCCCATCAGCCCACTTCAGGCCTGGCTGGGAAGAGCCTAGCAGTGGCCCCACAAATCTAACCCGAGCTAGGGGCCAGCCATGTGCCACTGTGGAGCTACTGGCACCAAAGGGGCTCTGCAGGCCTGGGAGAGGGCGGGGGCCTCCACCCCTTTCCCGTCCTCTGTTGGCCTCATCCCAGCAATTCACTGAGCCTGGGCTGGTGGCCCTGAGAGGTGCCCTGGGGGAACTCCAGCATAGGAGTTGAAGGTGTTCACCAGTCTCCCTGGCTGGAGTGGCTCAGTTGCTTGGAGCATGTCCCAAGACCAAAAGGTCAAGGGTTCCATTCCTGGTCTGGGCACATACCAGGCTGCGAGTTCCATCCTTGGTCGGGGAGTGCACCAATTGATGTTTCTCTCTCACATCTTTCTCTCTCTCTCTCCTTCCCTCTCCCTCTCTAGAAGCAATGAAAAAATGTCCTCAGGTGAGGCTGAACCAGACACAGGATTAGCCTGTGCCCCGAGGTCCCAACAGATGCACACCCTCAGGTTGAACCCTGAGTTGAGGCCCTTCAGTTCTGCACCTAGAAAACATGGTCTTGGGGGAGGGAGTGTAGACACAGCAAGACCTACAGCAGCTCTAGCTCCTTCGCTCACCTAGGGCAGAAGGTAGAAGCTGGGTGGGGGGCTGGGATACTTGGTTCTGCCCCCAATATGGGCTGTGAGGGTGCCAGTTGAAGGGGGATGATAGAGCCAGCAGGGCGGGCCTGGCCCATGGCCGCCCTCTGCTGGGCACAAGGGCTCACTGCAGCAGGCAACCCGCAGGGCAAGCGGAAGAGATGCAAAAACAAGGTCCTGGCAAAGCAAACTTTATTGTGTCCCTGAGGTTGGGGCTCTTCCCTCCTGGTGCTGCTCAATCCGGAAAGTTGCAGTGGGGGGCTCTTGTGTTGCCCCCCAATACCTCCATCACCTTCAGCCTCAGATGGAAGGCCCCAGGGAGGATGTGCGGGTCCACGATGTACCCCGTGAAAGCCCACTCTGCATGGTGGCCTGGCAGGCCCTCCCGTGGTCACTGGGGCCGGGCCACTGCTGGCTCCTCATTTTTTGAATCCTGGCTTTTTGGCTCTGGGTGTGGCTTTGGCCTATGGAGAGAAGGGAGGGCTCCAGGTCTCTGCTCCTTCCCAGAGGCCCCCCACCCCCACCCCTGGGGCCAGCCCCTTCTGTGGACCCACCTTCCTTGCAGGGCTCTTGTCTTTCAGACTGGGTCTGGAACGGGGGTGAGGGATGAGGCATAGGGAGAGGATGAGAGAGGGAGAGAGAGCTCTGCCTGGGGCCACAGCCCTGCTGCCCAGTGTGCCCACTGGGAAGCAGGGCCCTGGGCATTTCCGGGAGGCTCAGAGTTCACCTCTGCACCCGCCACCTGCCATGGGCCACTGACTCTCGTGTGCGAGACAAGATGACTTTTCTCGGGTTTCTGCTTTCTTGTACTTCCTACCAGTGTTTCCCTTTCATTATACAAGTGATGTTATGTTGCACAAGATAGAGCAACTAAAGAACAGGATAAATTCCTTATGTTATTTACCTCCCACTAATATTAACATTTTGATGTATTTCTTCTCAGTACCTTTCTTTGTTTTCTTCTAATAGCATGTAAAATAAAATGAAAAAGATTTGATATCCTGTTATTTTTAATTCCATGAACCTTTCCAGGTTGCCATCTTCCTCATGCGCATATGTGACAGCCACGGAGAAAATGTGACCTAGTCACACCAATGGACATTTAGAATGCCCCCATTTGAGTAGTGCAGTGATGGGTCTCTTAGTGCATATAATTCTCCCATAATTTGGATGGACTCCTTGGAAAGTAATTGCCACAAGTGGAGTTAGCTCAGAAGATTGGAAAAGTTTAATGCCTTCAAAAAGGCTGCGCCAGCCTACTGTGGCAGCACACTAAGTGCCCTGTGTGTACACACGTGCACATGCCAGGCACACCATACTCTCTCTAGCACTGCACACCTTCACCTAAAGAGTTTGGTCACGTTAAGAGGTGGGGAGAGTTACCTCATCACTTCCTCTTCTTTCTCCACCTTCTTCTTCTGGGGACCAAACACAAGCACCCCTAGGGCATTAGGGGAGGGCCTGAGCGGCCCCGCCGCCCCTGGCCGGGACCCCCCACCCCTCTGCCCAGGACCCTTACGCCTGCTCCGGGGGGCCTGGCCCAGTTGCTGAGGAGCCTCGGCAGGCCCCCCCCCTCACCTTGGTAACGCTGGTCTGCTTCTCGGGCGCCGGCCTCTTGCCTGGTTTGACAGGGGTCTCCTCGAGGGACACGTCCACATCGTCATCCTCATCGTCATCATCCTCATCTTCTTCCTCCTCTGGCTCCTCCTCCTCCTCCTCCTCCTCCTCTTCCTCCTCTTCCTCCAAGGTGTCATCTGCAACGCATGGCAGAAGGGCAGGGCCTCTGAACACAGGGTCTCAGCCTGGCCCCCGCCTCACCTTCCCACTTGAGAGGTGCCCTGGGGGCCCAGCACGGAGGTGAGAGTGTCCACCTGTCCACCTGGCAAGCCCCTCCTGGCCTCCCTGACAAAGTGGGGGTGGGGGTGAGAGGTCTGGGTGGCCCCAGAGGGTGGAGGGTGATCGAAGGAGGTGGGAAGGGTGAGCTGGGGTATGGCTGGGTAGGAAGGAGTGTGGCAGGGGAAGGAGGGGATGGTGGGGAGGAGCCTGGAGCAGCAGCTAAGGACTTCAGGTCTTATCCCAAGGGAAGTGGTCCCTGCCAGAGTTTGGGGGCGCCCTGAGGAGAGAGGCGCAACTGGACGGAGAAGAGGGCCAGTTAGGGGATAGTGAAATAGCCACCAGCACAGTGACTGGCTAGGGTCCCTGTGACCACCATGGCGGGTCCTTCCCTTGAGGCTAACACCGTCAGTGTGTGCTAGTCCTGGGCGCGGTGCCTCCCTGAACAGCCCCTTTATCCCTCACAACTGCGCCCTTACCCTTGCGTCACAGGGGCGGGCCGGGCAGGCGGGGAAGGGGAACGGGGAGGAGCACCGCGCCTGTGGCCTTCCAGTCCCCGGTACTGGCAGCGGTGTTGCCTTTGGGGTCTTTCTCTAACCCTTCAAGAATCCCTCAAGGGTTTGAGCGCTAATTCTGCCCGTGGCCCGCGCTAGGCACTGCGCTGTCAGACCTTGCGCGGTCCGAGCTCCGACTTACCGTAACATTCCTGGCCGCTGAGGAACACGGGCCCAGAGCCAGCCCGCAGCTGAAAGGTGACCGGAGGAGAAAGCTCCAGGCCCATCCTGACCTGCAGGGCACGGGTGTGGGGGCGAGAGCGGAGAGGGCACGTGGCCAGGGCTGCCTGCCGCCGGGCGGGGGCCGGCCTCCTGCCGCAGCCCTCCCGTGTGCTCCCCACACCCGACCGCACACAGTCCAGGGCTCCCGGGCCCTTCTGCCTGCGGAGGGGGCGCTGTCAGAGGAGACGCGAGTCCGCGCATCTCGTTCTCGCTCAGATCACAGACGGGCTTCCCGGCGGGCGGCTGTTCAACGCAGAAACCTTACAGTAGCGGTGGACCAGACCGCGACCCCCAAGCCCTCAGGCTGAAGCCCAGCCCCTGGTGTGTCTGAAGAGGAGGATTCTGGGAGAGGGTTAGGGTTAGAGGTGGTCCAGCGAGTCACTGTGGGCTCAGTGTCCTGGCGAGATGACACCAGAGAGCCCGCCGCACGGCCACGACACCGAGAAAGCTGCGCTTACAGGCCAGGAGGAGGTCCCTGCCTGAGCCCTGCCCATGGGGCGCGCTGGCCTCGGGCAGACTGCTCAGGGACCCCACGAAAAGGCGGCTGCAAACCTGTACTAGAGAGTGACTTGTCTTCTGAGTAATGTGCAGACATGCTTATGAATAAAGGCTGGAAATATATGAAATTGCTAACCATAATTTTCAATGACTAGTTTAGTATGTATTTTCTTTATATTTTTCCAGACATTCCAAAGTTTCTAGAGTAACAAGGATCATACTCTTATTTATTGAGTTCCTACTGGGTGCCAGGCCCCACACTGAGCGTTTTACCTGCTTTATCCTTTAACTCCTCACCTGTGAAGGAGGTGCTATTATTTTTCAGAGGAGGACACTGGGGCTTGGAGAGATTCACTTAGCGTTTCTGGTTCGGACAGGGAGCAAATAAGCAAAACCAGAGTGCAGCCACGGACACCTGGAGAGGCTGGACAAAATGTAGTGCAATGACCCTGGCTGGTGTGGCTCAGTGGACTGAGTGCCGGCCTGGGAAGCAACGGGTCCCAGGTTGATTCCTGTCAGTCCCAGTAGGGGGGCACATGGGAGGCAACCACATACTGATGCTTTCTTCTCTTCCTCCCTCCCCCCATCTAAAAATAAATAAATCAAATCTTTAAAAAATGTAATGCCACGTTTTCTCTGCATGGCTGGACAGGAAAAGAGAAAGGAGGGACCCCATGCATCGAGGACGCATGCACAAGCGCTGCTGCTGTAGCTGCTGAAGGAAAATGCACTTGAAACTAACATGCACGCAGGGACAGGAGACAGACCTTGGTTCAGGACAGCAGAGTTGGCCAGAGCCCACTGCACAGAGGTCAGGGCCCTCCAAGGCTGGCTGCACCTCAGTAAGAGTCCCCAGGGTGAAGTGTGAGGAGAAAGGGCTACAGAACCCCAAGCCAACAACTGGAAACTACACACCACTAGGAAAGGGGAAGGGACTGAGGAGCACGGATCGGCAGTTACACAGCAGTCAAGGGGATGCAGAGCATGGCACAGCAGTCAGTCACCCTGTAATAACTGCGCGGGGCCTGGTGGGCAGTTGATAAAGTACACGCTTGTCTAACCCCTATGCTAAACACCAAAATGAATACAAAATAATACTAAATGTCAACTATAATTGAAAAATAAAATTTTTAAAAAGGTGGTGGCTTGGACCATTTTGGAGAGTTGCTCAGTTTTCTTGGGTCTCTCCCAGGTGTACAGGAGGTATACACATTATTGATCTTCTGTTTTCAAAGAATAAAGATAAAAAAGAATGAAAGAAAAAGACTGCACAGAAAGGTTAACAAGAAAACGGGAGTGGGGCAGAAGTCCCCTGTGACCTGTCACCTGTAGGAAGCCTGCGTGTGCCAGGTAGGTGGGCACTGGCCGAGAAACCTGGGTAAAATCCCGGCTTGTGACATTCCTGGGGTAAATGGCAGATGCCAACCCAAACCACTCTCCATTCTTTCCACACGGAATTCTTTTAGAGGAAACAAAACCCTGAAGACAATTCGCCATCTAAAATTACTCAGCGTACAGGAAGGAAGCCTGCGGTCAGCAGAAGGCAATAAATGACTGCGTAAGGCAAACTTTGATGCAGATTCGTTGCTCTACTTGCTCAGTCATTTTGAATGCGATGGCCACTCGGTGCACATGCTCACTCAATGGAGTCTACCTCCCTCTGACTAGTGCAGTGAAGTCGTCATGGTTCAGGCAAGCGCAGTCCAGTCCACTCTCCTCGGCTGCCAGATTGCATCAATGTCGAGCAAACTGTTCTTGTCATATTAACAATGGCTGGACTTTTTCTGGACAGACCTTGTATAAGCATTGAAATAAGCCGGATGATTAAAAAGCAGAGTAAGCCCGTTGAAACAAGAATCTGTCAACTGAAACACTGCTGTGAAGAAATTACCCAGAGTGCACCACAGGGAGGCAGATTAACAAAACGTGAAGGAGAAGCTGAGCCGGGGAGGCCAGGACAAGAAGACCCAACACGCATCTCATCAGGGTCGGGACCACAGAGAATGGGGCTGGTAGGCGAAGTAAAAACCACCAAGGTTTTCCAGAAACGAGCCAAGCAATAGATTCTCACATCCAGGAGACCAAAATCCCGAACAGATAAAACATGATACTAATTCTGTACTTGAATATGCCAAGGTGAAATGGTAGATCATAAAAACAAAGAGATTATCTTAAGATAAACCAAAGAGGAAAGACAGATATCTAAAAAAAAGAGGCACAAGAACCAGACAGACTGAAGATTTCAACATCAAAAGCCAGAAGAACAGAGTAACATCTCCAGAGTTTTGAGGGAAACTACCTTTCCACCAAGAATTACAATGAAACAATCTATCGTGAAGAAATGAGGGGAAAATAGAGATATTTCCAGGCAAAGCCCAAGTAAGTTCACTACTCCCAGGATTACTAAAGGGCATTTCAAGAGGATGGCAATTAAATTGAGAAGGAAGAAGTGGATGCAAGAAGCAGTGGTGAGCAGGCAAGTTGGTAAACAAAGAGGAACTTTAAGCATTCCCGAAAAATGAGACAGTACTGGTATGACTAGTGCTGAGTGGGTTTAAAACAACTTGAAGCTAAAACACTGCAGGAGAACAACATGTAAACGAAGAACAGGGGAATTAGAAAAGCTCCCTGGATAGTTTGGGAGGAATAAAAATATTAATTTTAGACTTTAATCATACACGATTGTTAAAAAATTAAGGACAACCAATAAAAATCAGAATGAGGTACGATAGCTTCCAAACCAGTAGGAAAAAAGGGGGTGGGGAGAAAGCGTAGTCAATCTTACAAAGACAGAAAAAGGAGAAACAATAAAAAAATATATAAAAGAGCGAGGAAAGCAGGAATACAAAGGGCATATTACAAATAAAATCAAACATATCAGCAAGCAAAGTGAATATACAAAGACTATGCTGGCCAGACAGATTAAAGCCAAGTCTAGCCACATCCTGCTTATAAGGTACACATCTAAAACGTAAGGCCAGGAGTACCAAAGTAAAGAGATGGAGGCATCTGCTCAGATGGGCGGAGACTTCCAGTGGCTTAGCCAATATCCGTTATTCTCTTCTTCCTTAACACATTGCGTACCGCATAGAAATCTCTAAGACATATTCCAGGGACCGCACGTTTTTGGGCGAACTGCACGTTATTTAAATCATCATAACTACAGATCATCTCCGGAATCGTCAAAACAATCATCCGCATCTTTGATCTCACTAGGAATATCTGATAAATTATTGTTAAATCCTTCTGCAAGTGTATCAGTTTTGTTGGTTTCCTTCCTTTTTCTGAGAGGGGGCATTTCTAAAAGCGCCAGGAACTTGAAGACGAAGACTATTCGAATGACCAAAATACAATGTAACTGCAATGCTTTATGGGTTTGTGCAATTATATAGTTTTTCGTAGATTGACCTGCACGGTTTCCACCAATGAGATCGCTTCATTCGATGTGGACAAGACAGTGTGTTGACATCTAAGGTCCATCACAGATGACGCGTGAAAAACGAGAAAACTCGTGAGTGGTCCTTAACAGATGGCACGTGAACCACGCAAAAACTCATGAGCGGTACACAATGTGTTAATAACAGCACCCAGATACCATTCAGATATTGCACCTAGCCGAAGACTGTATTCCCCAGTCTGCTCTGCAGTTAGCTATGGCTATGTTACTAATTTCTTTCATGTTACCAACAAGTAGTGAGCAGAATTTAGTGGGTGGTACTTGGGCAATGATTCCTTAACAGGTGGACAGAGAACAGGGGAAAGCCCCTTTGGTCTTCCCTTGCTTCTTCTTGCCTATTACTGCAAATGCAGAAGTGAGGGCTGGAGCTGTAGCAGCCTCCCTGGACTCTAAGGTCATCTTGAGGCTGGAAGCTCTGCACTAAGGATAGGAGAGAGAAGAGACTGGCCTTTGGTGACCATGGAGCCATCTCACTAACCCTAGACTGCCCATCTCTGGCCTCCTATGCAGAATAGAAATAAATCTCAGACTTGCTGAAGCCCCTGGACTGGGTCCCCACGGCTGCAGCCACACCTGCTGAGAATGACGAGGATGCTGGCTGTGCTGTGTGGGGCGTGGTACGGACAATGGGGGACTGTGTGTGTGTCGGTGGGCGATGTTTGAGAGATCTCTGTACCTTCCTCTCAGTTTTATCACAGCCCTGAAGCTGCTCTAAAATAAAACATAACATCCTCAACCAATGAGCTAGCTGTATTTGTTAGGACTAGGTTTGGTACCAAGTGATGGAAAACTCAGCAGCAATAGCTGACACAAGCTAGAAAGCAGCTTACTTCTCTGTCATATGAACTAAGCCCAGAGGTGTGCAGCTGCAGGCACCCGGCTCATGCACCACCAGGGGTCCAGGCTCTGTGCACTGTGTCACTTCCCATCCTCACTGCGTGGCTTCTGCCTTCGGGCCAGATGGCTGCTCAGACCCTGGCCGTCACCCCTACACTCCGGCCGGCAGGAAGGAGGAGGAGACAAGGAACAGTCACACTGCGGATGGGGAAGAAGCCCCTTCTGCTCACACTCCATGGCCAGAGCCCACTGGCCATGCCTGACGGAGAAGGAATCCAGTTTTTACTCGCCGTAGCCTGGTGGCCAGCTAAAAGTCATGGATTCCACTGCTAAAGAATAAAGGAATAATGGATATTGAGGGGCAACTGAGAAACAAATTCATGTCATATGATTTAGGCTTTAATTCAATAAGCATTTTAGGAATTAAGATGGCTAGCACATATTGACTGATAAGAAGTTAGTTGGTGAGGATGGTAACGCTGTGAGTCATAGGCACCAACAACATGGCACAGACACACAAAGGGCTTTAGCTGCGATAACCCGGACACTGCGGCATTTCAGGGGCGCCCAGGTCAGTGGAACAGAAGACCTAGAAATAGACCCACACAAATATGTGCGACCAATTTTTGAGAAAGGCACAAAATCAGCTAGACGGAGGCAGGCCGGCTGTTTCGACAAACAGCGCTCAAGCAGGTGGGCATCCACAGGCAACAGAAGCAGCCCTGACCTCAAGCTCACAGCTGATACAACAGTGAGCCCAGAGTGGACCACGGACTTAAATATAAAGCAGCAACTGTGAGGCTTCTGGACAGAAGCAATAGACCATCTTCGTGGTCTCAGACAAGGCGAAATGGGCCTCATCAAAATTAAAAACTTTTGTTCTGGGAAAGCTCCTGTGAGGAAAGAAAGATAAATTATGGGTTGGGGAGAAAATATTTGCAAGCCACATATTTGACAAAGGAGTAGTATCTAGGATATATAAAGAATTAGCAAAACTCACAGTAACGAAACATACAATCCAATTAGGAAATGGGCCAAAGCCATGACCAGACATTTTTCTGAATATATAGATGGCAAATAAACACAGGAAAAAATGCCCAACCTCATTAGCCATCAGGAAGCGCAAATAAATAGCAGAATGGCTGAAATAAGGAAAAGTGACAAGCCGAAACGTCAGTGAGAACGCAGAAAAACGTGCCCACTCACGCACGCAGGTGGGAAAGTGAAACAGTAGTCACTTTAGAAAACTGCGTGCCGATTTAAGAAAGTAAACACACAGCTACCACAGGACCCAGCAATTGCACACCTGAGCACTTATCCCAGAGAAATGAAAACTTACGCTCACACAAAGACCTTTACACAAATGTTCCTAGCACCTTATTCATAATACTTCCAAACTGGAATCAACCCAGCTTTCCCACAGATGAACGGCTGAGCTGTGGTATATCTACACCGCGGAATACTGCTCAGCAATGCAAAGAATACACACAGCAACTTGGATGAATTTCCAGGGAATTATGCTGAGTGAAAACGGCCAGTTCCAAAGAGGTTACATATGTGTGAGTCTATTTCTACAACCAAGTTTTAGAAGACGAAGACAGACTGGTAGTTGCCAGGGGATTGGGGTGGGGGGAGAGCAGGAGGGAGGGGGGTGGAGGCACTTGGGATCCCTGCGGTGCCGAGCTGTCCGGCGCCTCGCTGTGCGGGAGCACACGTGAACCCAGGCGGCAGAACCATGCGGAACAAGAGCCCTGGACTGCGTCAGTGCCAACATTCTGGTTTCCATATAATATCATAGCTCTGCAAAATGCTGCCATTGGGGAAAAGTGGGCAAAATGTACAGGGATCTCTGTCTTATTTCTTACAGCTGAAAGTGAATCTACAGTTTCCCACAAAAATTCAATTAGTCCTCGCTAGTGTGGCTCAGTGGACTGAGTGCTGGCCTTCGAACTGAAAGGTCGCTGGTTCGATTCCCAGTCAGGGCACATGCCTGGGTTGTGCGCCAGGTCTGTGAGAGGCAACTGATTGATATTTCTTTCCCTCTCTTTCTCCCTGCCTTCCTCTCTCTCTAAAAACAAATAAACAAAAATCTTAAAAAATTCAATTAAAAACATATATAAAACAAAGAGTAAAATTATAAGAATCCACTGAAAATCCACAATCATAATAGGCAATTTTAACACATTTCTTTTGGTAATTGATAGATCAGAGAGACAAAAATATGTAGATCTGAACACAATTAGTAGGCTTGATTCAATGGATGCAGGTAGAATTCTATAACGCCACCATGTGGCGGGCTACAGCTCAAGTGTCAAAGAACCGATGCACGAAAGGGCCGCATTTTCTGTTGCAGTCACATTGAGAAAAAGAGCGACAACTCAGCCCACCCAAACATTTGAAAATTAAAAAATTCTAAGTAACTCATATATCAAATAAGTCATAATGGCATTAGAAAATATTTTAAATGAAATAAAGTAGAAATACTATGAAACACAAATTGAAAGATGCAGCTAAAAAAATCCTCAGAGGGAAATTTATGGTATTCAAAGTAAATAAATAAAGTTTACCTGGAAAAATAAGCTAGAACATGAATGGCCTAAAGATCTAATTCAGGAAGTAAAAAAAAAAAAAGCAACAAAAAAAGCAGAAAATATCAGATAACAAGAGAAATTAATAAAATAGAAAATAAGGAAGTAATGGAAACACCAATGAAACCAAAAGCTGGTTCTTTGGGAAAAAACAAAACACAACCAGACTAATCCTCAGTGACTGAAATTAAGGGGCGAGGGAGGAAGAAAAGATAACAAACAACACTCCTGGGAACTTAAAAAAGAGGGATGTAATAGCAGACAGAGTGGTGATGAAAACAATTATCAGCAAATAACATAAACAATGTTATGGAAAAAATAAATAATCAAATAACTCAGAGGAGACATTTGGTTCAGGCCCAGTAAGTAGCAGGGACTGAATTTACCTTTCAACTCGAAATAACTAAAAAGAAAAAAACAAACATAATATAGTAAAAATGGCTCTCAAGGCATTAGACATCAGTCAAGGAAGAACACTCATCCCTGAGAGACAGGACACAAATGAGATGAGCCCTATGACTGTCCAAATGTCCTTCCTGGACAGTGTAGGGAGGGGGAGACAGAGGCAGAGCCCAGAGATCTCCCCGAATTGAGAAAATGGACCTGGGAATCTGGGGAAGCCAAGGTACCTTGGGCTCACAGGGAAGAACACAGGGGAGGAGGAGAGGGCTGCAAGGCAGAGCTCCAGAGATTTGGAGAAGGTTCCCCTTGGGTATTCATTCCGGGAGGGGTCAGCAGGCACATGTGAGGAAACTGCGTGGGACTGGGGAAAGAACTCCCCCAGGGTCAGAGACAGGGCCTGTGTCCAGCTGCTGGAGTGGAAAATCTCCTAACTTACAGACCGCCTGCTGGAGGGCTGTGGAGGGTCTTGTCACAGTAAGGGGTGTGAGGGGGAATGAAGTCAGCTTTAGTGCCCCAAAACTGAGCTTAAAAATAAGGCCCGAAAGGATCAAATGGTATTTAAGTGACTTGACTACATCCCAGAATACAACTATAAAAATGTCCAGAATTCAATAAGGTAAAATTCATGTCTAGCATCAAATTAAAAATTACCAGACATGCAAAGAAACAGGAAGCCACAACTCACAATGAAGGAAAAAATTCAATCAAAACTGACACAAATGATAGAATCAGTAGACAAGAATATTAAAATAATAATTATGACTGTAGTCCATGTTTAAGAAACTAGAGGCAAACAAATTAGTCATGAGGATGTAAAGTACAGCACAGGGAATATAGTCAATAATGTTATAATAACTATGAATGGGGCCCGGTGGGTGCTGGAGATACAGGGGGGACCACTTTGTAAAGTATGTGACTGTCTAACCATTATCCTGTACACCTGAAACTAATACAAAATGTTGAATGCCAACTGTAATTGAAAAATAAAATTAAATAAAAGCAACTATGTCCTGGCTGGTGTGGCTCAGTGGATTGAGTGCCAGCCTGAGAACCAAGAGGTCACAGGCTTGATTCCCGGTGGGCCGCATGCCTGGGGTGTAGGCCAGGTCCCCAGGTGGGGGAGTGCAAGAGACAACCGATTGATGTTTCTCTCGCACATCCACGTTTTTCTCCCTCTCTTTCTCCCTCCCTTCTCCTCTCTCTCAAAGTAAGTAAAATGTTTTGAAAAGTTTTTCTTCCTTAAAAAAAAGAAAAAAAACTAGAGGAAAGACTGAAAATTTTGAGACATGAAGGACTCAGAATTTCTAGAGATGAAAACTACAATGTCTGAGATGAAAATATGCTAAGAGATTAAGAGCAAATGAATACTGCAGAAGAAAACAGTAATAATCTTGAATAAAGACTATCCAAAATGAAGTACATGGAGGAAGAACATTTTTAGAAAGTGGACAGAGCATCATCAACAAACTTTGGGACAACGTTAAGTGGCCAAGTACACACGTAACTGAATTCTCCAGTCGAGAGCAGAAAGAAAGGGAGAGCAAAAAAAAATAGTTGAAGAAATGATGGCCAAAGAATTTCCAAATTTAGTAAAAACAATTAGGCCGTGTATCTGAGAAGTTCAATGAACCCTTTGCGCATTTCATAATCAAATTGCTCAAAACCAGCAATAAGGAGAAAACTCTTCAGAGCAGCCAGAGGAGAAAGGACATTATATACAAAGGAGTGAAGACAAAAATGCTAGTGGGTTTCTCCAAATTATACAAGCTATGTTTGGAGAAATCAAGCACGTTTTTCAAGTGTGGAAAGAAAAAAGCTCAACCTGGAGTTTTCTACGCAATGAAAATGCCTTTCACAACTAAAGTGAAATAAGGGCTTATCAGACATACAAGAGCTGGAAGAATCCACCACACGTAGACCTACGTCACTAGAAGTGTTTGGTCCTTCCAGCAGAACAAAAATGACACCAAATGGAAACTTGAATCTACACAAAGGCATGAAGAGCACCAGAAAGGGTAAATATAAGACATGCACTCTAGTTCCTAATCTCTTTAAAACAGACCGTTCAAAGCAGACAAAACCAGTGGAGTGTGGGATTTAGAGCATATGTAGAAGCAAAAGTTATTGCCACAGTAGCACAAAGGAGGGGAAGTCAGATGGAAGTATTTGTCGTGAGATACTCACAGATGAAGTGGTGTAAGGGTATTTGAATGTGGGCTGTTGTAAGTTTAAGATACATACAGAATCTCTAGAGTAACCACTAAAAAGTAGCAAAGAGGTGAGGTATAAGCCCATGGTAGAAATGAGAATCTAATGATAAAAAAAAAGTTATTCCAAAAAAAGACCAGAAAAGAGGGAAAAATGGAGCACAGATGGGACCAATAGGAAAACTAATGGCAAGATGATACATTTAAACCCAACCTTGTTGGTAATTCAGTAAATGTTAATGGTTTAAATACTCTAAGAGGCAGAGATTTTCAGTTTGGATACAAAAGCAAGACCCAATTACATAGTATCTAGAAGAAATCTACTTTATATACAAAGATACGGAGAGTAAAAGTAAAATAACAGCATTAGAAAACCAGGAAAAACTGCCACACAAACACTGACGAAAAGAAGGCTGTTTGGACCATTTTAATCAGAGTAAGTGGATGTTAGAGTATCTGCCAGGGACAGAGAGGGACATCGCCTAGTGATAAAGGGATCAATTAACCAACAGGGCACAGCAATCTCAGAAGCGTATGTGCCTAACAGGAGCTTCAAAATATAGGAAGCAAACACTGATAACCGAAAGAAGAAGCAGACAGACCCCAATTATTGTTGAAGACTTCAGCATTCTTCTCTCAGTAATTAATAGATCAAGCAGACCGATAATGAGTAAGAATATAGAAGACTCCAATGAAACTACCAACCAACTTGATGTAACTGAAATTTACAGAACAACACACCCAGCAAAAGGAGAACACACCTTCCTCGGTGTGAATGAAATTTCACTAAAGCAGAGCACATTGTGAGTCATCAAACAAGTCGCAGCACAGCGTAGACTAGAATCATTTGGGGTGTGTTCTCAGGCCGCAATGAAATTAAACTAGAAATCAATGAAAGGATCTTAGAAAATCCCCATTACTTGAAAAAAATCTTTTCAAAGATTTTATTTATTTATTGTTAGAGGGGGTGGTAAGGGAGGGAAAAAGATAAAGAAAAAACCATCGAGGTGAGAGAGAAACATTGATGGGTTGCTTCTCTTCCCAACCAGGGACTGAACCACAACCTAGGCATGTGCCCTGACCGGGAACTGAATCCACGGCCTTTCGCTTTGTGGATGGATGCCCAACCGACTGGTCAGGACTAAAGCTGTATTTTTTTAAAAGATTTATTTATTTTTAAACAGAGGGGAAGGGAGGGAGAAAGAGAGGGAGAGAAACATCAATGTGTGGTTGCCTCTCACACGCCCCCTACTGGGGACCTGGCCTGCAACCCAGGCATGTGTCCTGACGGTACAGCCACTTGGTTCACAGGCTGGTGCTCAATCCAGTGAGCCACACCGGCCAGATCTAAAGCTGTATTTATTTTTTTTAAAGATGGAAACATATGTTTAGCACTTTTTTTTCCAACTACAGTTTACAGTCAATATTATTTTGTATTAGTTTCAGGTATACAGCATAGTGGTTAGATAATCATATACTTTACAACTCACCCTGGCCAGTGTGGCTCAGTTGGTTAGGGTGTTGACCCATAACCAAATAGTTGTGGGTTCAATTCCTGGTCAGGGCACATGCCTAGGTTGTGGGTTCAGTCCCTGTTCTGGGTGTGTACAATCCCCAGTCCAGTCCCTGTTCTGGGTGTGTACAGGAGGCAACCAGTCAATGCTTTTCTCTTTCATTGATGTTTCTCTCTCCCCTTCCCCCTCTCTCTAAAAAGCAGTGAGAAAATATCCTTGGGTGGATAAAAATAAAAAATAAAAAAACTATAACTCAATAAGTATAAATCAATTTAAAAATGGGTAAAATAATCGAAACAGGCATTTTTTGCAAAAGGAGGTATATAAATGACGAAAACAAACAAACAAACAAAAAATGGTCAGCAGCACCAGTCATTAAGGAGATGCAAACTTAAAAAGTCACAACGAGACGCCACTACACAGGCACTGGAGTGGCTAAAATTGAGATTGATGATGCAATGCACTGGTGAGGATGCGGAGCAGCTGTGATTCTCATACGCTGCTGGTGGGAAGGCAGTTTGGGAAATAGTTTGGAAGTTTTGTACAAAGTTTAACGTACATCTGCTATATGATCCAGCAATTCCATCCTAGGTATTTTTACTCAAGAGAAATGAAAAACACGTCCATACAAATACTTAGACTATTTATTGAGTTCTGGCCAAGATGGAGCACAGGTAGAAATCCTTTGTTTCTTCGCACAACCAAAAGGAGGATAACAACCAATCTAAAAACAATGAACAACCGGAAATCCCAGAAAATCAACTTGCATGGAACTCCAACAACCAAGAAACAGTCAAACAGAACAACCAGACTGACAATGCCACAATGCAGCAAGGAGGGTTGCCCTGCCCTGGAGAATACCTGAGGCCCCGTCCCCTTACAACTTCACAGGTGCACCGACAAAGAAATATGGCCCAAATGAAAGAACAGAGCGAAACTCCAGTAAAAGAGCTAAGTGATGAAGAGATAGCCAACCTATCTGATGGAGAGTTCAAAACACTGGTGATCAGGATGCTCACAGAACTGATTGAGCTTGGTCGCGAAATGAAGGAACAAATGAAGGCTACCCAAAGTGAAATAAAGCAAAATATTCAGGGAACCAACAGTGACGGGAAGGAAAACAGGACTCAAATCAACAGTTTGGAACAAAAGGAAGAAATAAACATCCAACCGGAACAGAATGAAGAAACAAGAATTCAAAAAAATGAAGAGAGGCTTAGGAACCTCTGGGACAACTTTAAACATTCCAATATCTGAATTATAGGGGTGCCAGGAGGAGAAGAAGAGCAAGAAATGAGAAACTTATTTGAAAAAATGATGAAGGAAAACTTCCCCAATCTGGCAAAGGAAATAGACTTCCAGGAAGTCCAGGAAGCCCAGAGAGTCCCAAAGAAGTTGGACCCAAGGAAGCACACAACAAGGCACATCATAATTACATTACCCAAGATGAAAGATAAAGAGAGAATCTTAAAAGCAGCAAGAGAAAAGGAGACAGTAGCCTACAAAGGAGTGCCCATCAGACTGTCAGCTGATTTCTCAGAAGAAACCTTACAGGCAAGAAGGGGCTGGAAAGAAGTATTCCAAGTCATGAAAGGCAAGGACCTACATCCAAGAGTACTCTATCCAGCAAAGCTATCATTTAGAATGGAAGGGCAAATAAAGTGCTTCCCAGATAAGGTCAGGTTAAAGGAGTCCATCACTGCCAAGCCCTTATTATATGAAAGGGACTTATCTAAGAAAAGAAGATGATCAAAAATATGAACAGTAAAATGACAACTCACAACTATCAATAACCGAACCTCAAAAAAAAAAAAAGACAAAAAAAAAACCCCTAAGCAAATGACTAGAACAGGAACAGAATCAGAGAAATGGACATCACACTGAGGGATTTCAGTGGGGAAGGGGAAGGGAGGAATAGGGGGGAAAATGTACAGAGAAGAAGAAGCATCATTGGTAGGCATAAAATAAATGAGGAGGGGAGAGGTCAAAAATGGTACAGGAAACAGAGAAGTCAAAGAACTTATATGTACAACCCATGGACATGAACTAAGTGGGGGAATGCTGGAGGGTTGGGGGGTGCAGGGCGGAGGGGGGATAAAGGGGGAAAAATTGGGAAAACTGTAATAGCATAATCAATAAAATATACTTAAAAATACTTAAAAGTTCATAGCAGCTTTATTCATAGTAGTATAAAACTGGAAGCTACCCAAATGTACACTAATAAGTTAATGAATAAATAATCTTTATATAAGCATATATTCACAGAATGGAGTATTACTCAGATATAAAAAAGAGCACATTATCATCTTGCCAACACCCTTGATAAGTATCAAAAGCATTATGCTCAGTGGAAAAAGCTGAGCAAAAGAGACTATGTGTTGCATGCTTCTGTTTGAGTGAATTCTGGAAAAGGAAAGACTGTGGTGACAGGAAGTAGGTCAGCGGTGCTGAGGCTGTGAGGTGGCAGGGGAAGACTGCCACGAGTTACACAGTTACATATGTTCGTCAAATGTAGCAAATTGTACATTGAACACTGGTGAGTCTTGTTCTAAATCACATCTCAATAGAGCTGGTAAAAACCTACTCAAATAGAAACATCTGAGTAGATCAAAGCTATTAAATAAATCACAGTAACTTAAAACTGAACCAGTCCCACAGAGTCCATTTGCTTATTTACTCACTGCTTCGATGTATATTGAGGTCCTGCGGTTTACCGGGCACCATTATGCAGGCAAGCAAATCAGGCCAAGTCCTAGTCCTTGCTCTCTTGGAGCTTATATTCTGGTTGGGGAGAAAGAGCACACCAGTGATGTGCTGGAGGGTGGGTTCTACGTGGGGAAAAGTGGTTGTGGGTTGGGGAGCCGGAGGTCATGCTGTGGGTGGCCAGGGAAGACCTCTTCAATGAGATGACATTCGAACAAAGACCAGATGGAAGTGGGGGTCAGGCGTGTCCCTGACACAGGGGACTATAAATGCGCGGACTCCAAAGATGGGTATGTTGGGAGTTGTCGAGGTATAGTCAGGGAAGCCAGTGTGGTTTGAGCAGGGTCGGGGAGGGGAGAGCAGCGTGGGTGGAGGTCAGAGAGGGTGCTGGGGGCTGGGAATGGGAAGCCATGGACCTAAGCAGAGGAGCAACACAGCCTGACTTTTGTTTAACAGAACCTTTCTGTCAGGGGTGCAGAGAATAGACCAGAGGTTGGGAAACTTTTTCTGTGAAGAGCCAGATGGTAAATATTTTAGGTTTGTAAACCATATGGTCTCTGTGGAGAATACTCAACTCTGCTGTTACTGAGTGAAAACAGCCATGGATAATATGTAAATGAAGGAGTGTGGCTGTGTTTCAATAAAACTTTATTGACAAAAACAGAAAGTGGGCTGGATTTAACCCTGTAGTTTGCCAATCCCTGAACTAGACTATAGGGGACCCTGGGTTAGAGTAGGCAGACCAGTCAGGAGGCCCTGCGCTAAAACTGGGCAAGAAGCCATGGTCATCTAGGCCAGGGTGTGGCACAGAGGCGTCGAGCTGTGATCTGATTGGGGTTTGCTGGTGGGCCAGATGCGGGCTATTGCAGAAGGAGGTTTCATCCTGATTGGAAGAACAACTATTTACGAGGAGAGGATCAGGTTGGAGTAGGGACAGAGATCATAGATAAAAATCAAGAATTCGGATTTAGATTTGTGAAGTCTGGGATAGCTCTTAAATGTGTTCCGCTGGACAGAGGAGCTGGAGAACAAGAGAGAGGTTGGGTTCATAGAACTAAATTGCAGAGTATTCATTTTGTATAGATGGTCTCTGAAACCATGGGAACAAACCCTGGCTGGTGTGGCCCAGTGGACTGAGTGCCGGCCTGTGAACTTCAAGGTCGCTGCTTTGACTCCCAGTCAGGGCACAGGCCTGGGCTGTGGACCAGGTCCCCAGTAGCGGGCACGTGAGAGTCAATCACACATTGATGTTTCTCTCCCTCTCTATCTCCCCCCTTTCCCCTCTCTAAAAATAAATAAAATCTTTCTAAAAATTCAATTGTTTTTAAAAAAATAAAAATAAAACCATGGGAACGAATGAGTGCTAGGGAGATCCCAGAGAGAAAAAATAGGTTTGAGGGCCCTTTTACAAGATCAGTGTCCCAGATGTTCAAGGACAGATAACCCTAGTCCTATATTCACAGTTCCACCACAGAGGAGAGAGCACTCCGCCCTCGGTTCACAAGGCTGGTGTGCTTCGATACCCAGGTGAGGAATTTACAGGGCAACCTCACTCAGGAGTATATAAAATATAACTCACCACTTAACACATTAAAGAAGAAAAAAGCCCAAGATCACTTGAACAGAAGAGCATTTGATAACCATCTACGTTTCAAAGCAGAGCAGGACTGGATGGGGACTTCCGGCGGGTCTGCCAGCCCTGTCACGCTCGCGGGGAAGGTTGGGGGCAGAAGTCAGGACTGAGATGGCGGCATCTGTCACTGCCGTATTCTATCTGGTGTCATACTGAGGCCCTAGCCAGGGGGGTAGGACTTAAAGAAGGACACACAAACCACCATTATTCACAGTGATGACTTCATAGAAACCTCAAGAGGTAAATTATTAGAAATAAGAGAGTTTCTGGACACACAAACAGTATGCAAGCCATCAACAGTGTCCTGCCACCACCAGCAAACAGTTAAAAAATGTGATTTAGTCCTGGCTGGTGTGGCTCAGTGGATTGCGTGCCAGCCTGCAAACTGAAAGTAACCGGATCGATTCCCAGTCAGGGCGCATGCCTGGGTTGCAGGCCAGCTGGGAGTGTGCAAGAGGCAACCAATCGATTTATCTCTTAAACATCTGTTTCTCTCTCGCTCTTTCTCCCTCCCTTCCCTGCTCTCTAAACATAAAATATATATATATATATATATATATATATATATATATATATATATATATATATATACACACACACACACACACACTTTAAATGTGATTTAGAAGAGAAGTTACTTAACTTACCCAAGCTCTCAGACCTAGTAAAGGGTGGGCTGATTTGGAAGCAGGGCTGAGTTGGGGCCTTTAGTCGTGGGCTACATCACCTTCCTGCATGGCTGTCCCACGCAGGACGGCCACCCCTGTGCCCACCCAGGGGTGGGCTGAGCAGGCAGAGCCCTGGGCCTGCAGGGAAAGGCTCACCGTTGGCAGGACTGAGGCTTGCAGGGAGGCGATGGTGATGGGCTTTGGCCTCTTGTCCTCCTGGCTTGCTGGGGGCAGGATCTCCACGAGGTTCATCTCCTCTTTGGCTTTCTCCCCCAAGCAAATCTGAGGGTTGACAACAGCAGGGCACCGCATCACCCCAGGGCCAGAGACTGCCCCGCTCTTTCCTCTGTAGCTGGTGTGAGTCCCCGCTCCCCGCCTCGTGGGGACACCCACCGTACTGAGCAACACTTTGCAGTCCTGCTTCCCCTCCTGCGGTTTGAAGGTCCAAGTCCGCTTCTCCTGGTTTAGCTCACAGCCTGGGAGGGAGGGAGGGTCGGTCGGTCGGGCTCAGGGAAGGCGCCCCTTCCTCCATGCAGTCCTCACCCCGGGGACGCGCTACCAGCGTCTCGGTGCTCACTCACCCCAAAGCGTGGCTGTTGCTGCCCTGTCGGCGGTGCTGGTGGCGCGGCTGCGGTGCATGGCGCGGGGGGAGCGGGGATGCGCTGCGGAGGGGCCCGGTGAGGCGAGGCCGCCCAGGGGGGCCCGGAGCTTGGCTAGGACCCGGGCAGAGGCCTCGGGGAGGGACTAGGTGCCCCGCTGCCCGCCCCGCACCCAGGGAGGCGCACGCCTTGCCCTCCGGGTCCCACTCACTCTGGGCCGGGCTGCCCTTACCGTGGCTGCTCGCCCTGGGTCCCGCCCTGGGCCCTTCCTCGGAGCACTCCCTCTGGGCTCTCAAGCCAGCCTCATCCCGTCCCCCCCGGGCCGCCCTCCGCAGCTGTTAAGAGGCCTACGAAGGGCACGGATGGTGTCTCATCAGCCTAAAGGAGAGGCCCTTCTCTCCCGCCCCGTCTGCCATCCCGTCCTCCTGTGGGTCTCGGAAGCACCTGGAGCGCCTGTTGAAACGCACGTGCTACTGGTCCTCCACCAGTTTCCCATTGAGCAGGCCTGGCTGCGGCCAAGCGCATTTGCACTTCTAACCGTTCCCAGGTGAGGTGGGTGGGGTGGTGCAGGGCCCGGACCACACCGGGACTTAAACGGGGTCTACCGCGCCGAGCTGCCCAGCTTGGAGAGGTTCTTCCCCCAGGAGGAAGCCGCAACATTCGCACTTCTTTGTGCTCTTCGCCTTTCTTCCCGTCCTTTCCCTACCCCTGAGTGTGCGCCCCAGAACTGTGGTCCCTGAGAGCAGAGCCCTGTTTCCGGAAGGATGCTGGGTCCCACGTCCAGGAAGGGGTGGGCATGAGGAAGGTGACCAGGGAGGCGGCTGCACCAGCTGGTGCGGAGTCGACAGTGAAGTGGCTTGACCAGGGCCAGTCGCGTACCAAACAGCGGTCCGGAGCCAGAGACAGCCAGGGGCCTCTGTGCCTCTTCCTCCTCCTTCACTCCCGTCCCGGAAGCTCCTCACCTACAGCGAGTTTAACTGATTCTCAGCGAAGGTGCGAGGGTGCTCAAGGGGAAAAGGATACTCTTTTCCACGAGGAGTGCGGGAGGGTGTAACTGGACCGATCCCTCTGAAACCCTGACTGCATCTTGTGCTAAGCAGGAATCAGCTTTTGTTTTTTACATGTCAACTTTATTGCAGAATGATTTATTTGCGAAAGTGAACTCATTTGCAGTGGATGAATTTTCCACTCAATGGATGAATCATCCATTCAATTGGATGAATTTTGACAAACGTGCACACCTGTGTAGTCATTGCCACGTCGTTTGCATCACTCCCACAAGTTTTCTTGTTTTCTTTGCAGCTCAGCATTAAGCAAATGCCAGCTTCCTGACACTATAGATTAGCATCGACTATTCCAGAATTTCACACTACAGGTAGAGCCACAGGGTCTTTCTGTCTGCCCTCTTTTGCTGAATAAAATGTGTTAGAGATTTTTTTTATCCCTATTGCTTGTATCAGGGATTTTTTTCCCCCCTGTTTATTGTTTAGTATTCCACATTTTGTATAGCCAGTCACCTGCTGGTCAGCTGTCAACTTGGCTAGGCTACTGTACCCAATTACTCACCAAACACTAATGTAGGTGTGTCTATAAAGGTATTTTGTAGATGTGCTTCACACCTACAACTAGTTGCCTTTATGCAAATATTGGACCTGATTCAATCAGTTCAAAGGCTGTAAGAGCAGAACTGAGATTTCCCTGAAGTTCTGTGGACTGCACCTTCAGCTCCTTCCAGAGAGCTTTCTGATGACCGGTCCTGTGGATTTCAGACTTGCCTAACCAGCCCTGATTGGTCATTGCATAAACCAATTCCTTGTAATACATGCCTGGTTCATGCACTTGTTGATGGACATTTGGGCAATTTAGATTTAGATTGTTCTAGATAAAAATGCTATGAACATTTGAGAGCAAGTCTCGGCATGGGCTATGTTTTAGTTTTTCTTGGATAAATACCTAGGAGTGGAATTGTTGGATTACTTGGTAAGCATGCACTAAACTTTATGTGAAACTATGAAATTACTTTCCTGTACATTCTGCATTTCTACCAGCAATGTATGAGAATTCCATTTGCTCTACACCTTCAACACTTGGACTTGTCAGTCTTCCTAATTTTATTTATTTATTTTTAAAGATTTTATTTATTTTTAGAGAGAGGGGGAGAGAATTTATTTATCAACATGTGGCTGCCTCTTGAGCATCCCCTGCTGGGGACCTGGCCTGCAACCCAGGCATGTGCCCCCACTGGGAATCGAACTGGCGACCCTTGGGTTTGTAGGCTCAGTCCACTGAGCCACACCAGCCAGGGCCAGTCTTCCTAATTTTAGCCATTCTTCCTTCCTTATTTATTTATTTATTTATTTATTTTCGTTACTCTATTATAGTTGTCCAATTTCCCCCCCTTTGCCCTTCTGTGCCCAGCCCACCCACCACTCCCACAGTCAGTCCCCACACTGTTGTCCATGCCCATGGGTCATTCATACATGTTTTTTGACTAGTTCCTTCCCCTTCTTTCCTCCATTCTCCTCTGTCCCCCTCTCCTCTGGCTGCTGCCAGCCTGCTCCATGTTTCCACGCCTCTGGTTCTATTTTGCTTGTTAATTTTGTTCATTAGATTCCTCTTATAAGTGAGATCAGATGGTATTTGTCTTTCATCGGCTGGTTTATTTCACTTAGCATAATATTCTCCATTTCCATCCATGCTGTTACAAAAAGTAGGAGTTCCTTCTTTCTTTCTGCTGTGTAGTATTCCGTTGTATAAATGTACCACGGTTGTTTTATCCACTCACCTACCAATGGGCACTTAGGCTGTTTCCAGCACTTGACCATTATAAATAGCCCCACTATGAACATTGGGGTGTATAAGTTCTTTTGAATTGGTGTTTTGGGATCCCTAGGGTATAATCCCAGCAGTGGAATTAGCGGGTCAAAAGGAAGTTCCATTTTTTAATTTTATTGAGGTAACTCGATACTGCTTTCCACAGTGGCTGCACTAGTCTGCATTCCCACCAACAGTGCATGAGGATTCCCTTTTCTCCTCATCCTCGCCAGCCCTTGTTTGTTGATGTATTAATGATAGTCATTTTGACAAGTGTGAGGTGATATTTCATTGTGGTTTTAATTTGCAACTCTCTGATGTCTAGTGATGTTGTGTATCTTTTCATGTCTATGGGCCATCCGTATGCCCTCCTTGGAGAAGTGTCTATTCATGTCCTTTGCCCATTTTTAATTGGATTGTTTGTCTTCCTGGTGTTGAGTCAAATGAATTCTTTATATATTTTGGAGATCGAACCCTTGTCCGAGGTATCATTGGCAAATATGTTCTCTCATACAGTTTCCTCTTTATTTTGATGATGGTTTCTTTAGCTGTGCAGAAGCTTTTTAATTTGATGTAATCCTATTTATTCATTTTCCCCTTTATTTCCCTTGCCCTGGGAGATATATTGGCAAAAATATTCCTATGTGCAATATCTAAAATTTTACAAACTATGCTTTCTGCTAGGAATTTTATGGTATCATGACTTATATTTAAGTCTTTTATCCATTCTGAGTTTATTCAGGTGTGTGGTGTAGGTTGGTGTCCTACTTTCATTTTTTTTGCATGTGCCAGTCCTGTTCTCCCAGCACCATTTATTGAAAAGACTATTTTCACTTCACTGTATGCTCCTGCACCCTTCGTCAAATATGAATTGACCATAGAGACATGGGTTTATTTCTGGGCTCTCTATTCTGTTTTTGACTTTGTTTTTTTAGGTTCAATTGTTGATAGTTGTGAGTTTGTTGTCATTTTTCTGTTCATATTTTTGATCATCTTCTTTTTCTTAGGTAAGTCTCTAACATTTCATATAATAAGGGCTTGGTGATGATGAACTCCTTGAACTTGACCTTATCTGAGAAGCACTTTATCTGCCCTTCCATTCTAGAGGGTAGCTTTGCTGGATAGAGTAATCTTGGATGTAGGTCCTTGCCTTTCATGACTTCAAATACTTCTTTCCAGCCCCTTCTTGCCTACAAGGTTTCTTTTGAGAAATCAGCTGATAGTCTTATGGGAATGCCTTTGTAGATAACCATCTTCTTTTCTCTTGCTGCTTTTAAGATTCTCTTTAATCTTGGGTAATGTAATTATGATGTGCCTTGTTGTGTGCTTCCTTGGGTCCAACTTCTTTGGGACTCTCTGGATTTCCTGGAAGTCTATTTCCTTAGCCAGATTGGGGAAGTTGTCCTTATTTTTTCAAATAGGTTTTCAATTTCTTGCTCTTCCTTTTCTCCTTCTGGCACCCCTATGATTCAGATGTTGGAACATTTAAAGTTGTCCAGGTGGTTTCTAAGCCTCTCCTTATTTTTTTGATTTCTTGTTTCTTCATTCTGTTCTGGTTGAATGTTTACTTCTTCCTTCTGCTCCAAATTGTTGATTTGAGTCCTGGTTTCTTTTCTTTCACTGTTGATTCCCTGTATATTTTTCTTTATTTCACTTTGCATAGCCTTCACTTTTTCCTCTATTTTCGACCATATTCCACCATTTCTGTAAGCATTCTGATTACCAGTGTTTTGAACTCTGCATCTGATAGGTTGGCGATTTCTTCATCACTGAGCTGTTTTACTGGAGTTTTGATCTGTTCTTTCATTTGGGCCTTATTTCTTTGTCTCGACATGCCTGTTACATTGTAAGGAGTGGAGCGTTACATATTCACCAGGGTGGGGCAACCCATGTCACTGCATTGTGGAGCAGTCTGGATGAATGTTTCTTCTATAATTCCTTGATTGTCAGACTTCCATACAGTTAGATTTTCTGGCATTTCTGGTTGCATTTTGTTTTTAAATTTGTTGTTGTCCTTCTTTTGGTTGTGTGAGGTAAAGTGTATTTACCTACACCTCCATCTTGGCCAGCAGATCTGGTTTTTATCTGATGATGAGTGATGTTGAGTATCTTTTCAAGTGCTTGTTAGTCGTCTGTGTATCTTTTTTTGTAAAATGTCTGTTCAAATATATTGTCCATTTTTAAATTGGGTTGTTCTTATTGAGTTATAGGGATTCTTTATATACCTTGGATACCTGTTTTGTCAAATATATATAAGTATGTGTATAAAATTATATATTATAGATTTTTCACTCCTTTCTATAGCTTTTTCATTTAAAAAAATGATATATTTTAAAGAGCAGAAATTAAAAAATTCAATGAAGTCCAATATTGTTTTTCTTTTATAGCTTATGCTTTTTATGTTTTAAGAAATCTTTGCCTAACCTAAGGTTGTGAAAGTTTTCTTCTAATTTTCTTCTAGAAATCTTGTAGTTTTAGCTTTTACTTTTCCAGCAGTAATCCATTTGAAGTTAATTACTGTGATGGTGTTAGGCAAGGGTCAAGGTTAATTCCCCCCACCCCCGCCAAGTGGACAACCGGTTTTTCTAACACCATTTTTGGAAAAAGACTATCTTTTTTTTTTTTTTTTTTAACTGAATTACCTTGGCACTTTTGTCAGAAGTCAATTAACCATGTATGTCAGTGTCTCTGGACTTTATGCTGTGACATTAATCTGTCTGCCCTCATGTCATCACCACTCTGTGTTGGTCACAGCTGCGTTATATAGTGAGTTTTGAAATCAGGGAGTTGGGTTCTCCAACTCGGTTCTTCTTTTAAAAAAATGTTTGGCTATTCCAGATTCTTTTCATTTTTATATAAACTTTAAAATCAGATTGCCAATTTCTACAAAAAAAGCCTTCTGGAATTTTTACTGGGATTTTGTTGAATACATAGTTCAGTTTCGGGAGAACTGACATCACAATTTTGAGTCATTACAATCCATGAACATGTTATAATCTCTCCATTTATTTAGATTTTTAAACATTTCCTCAGCAATGTTTTATAAATTTTAGTGTACAGGTCTAGATTGTGCTTTGTTGAATATATTCCTGTTTTCATATTTTTGGATGCTATAGCAAATAGTATATATTTTAAAATTTCATCTCTAGTAGTTTTAGTATCTAGAACTACAGTTGGTTTTTGTATATTGACCTTATATTCTGTGACTTTGCTAAATTCTCTCATTAGTTACAGTAGCTTTTCTGTATCCTAAATCGTATCTCGGAATAAAGATAGGTTTTCTTCTTCTTGACCTATGTGCCTTTTATTTCTTTTTTTGTGCCTATTTGTTCTGGTGAGGACCTCAGTTACAATGTTGAAAACAAGTGGTAAGAGTGGGCATCCTTTTCTTGTTCTTTATTTAAGGGGAAACATTTGATTTTTTGATGACCTTTAAATATGCAGTTGGTAGTTTTTTCTAGATGTCTATTCAAAAGGTTAAGAATGTTTCTATTCCTAGTTTGCTGAAAATTTTTATCATTAATGGGTATTGAATTTTGTCATGTGCTTTTTCTGTAACTATTTAGAATATCAGCTTTCTCTTTTGTTTATATGGTGTACTGCATTTATTGATTTTTTAAAATATTAAACCAACCTTGAATTCCTAGGATCAATATCACTGTTATGATATCCTTTTTATATATTCCTAAATTTGATTTGCCTATAATTTGTTAAGGACTTTCACATTTATGTTCATGAGGGGTATTAATCTAAAGTTTTGTTTTTTTTTCTTTTAATGTCTTTTGTCTATCAGGGAAATTCTTGGTTCATAAAATGATTGAAGTGTTGTTCCCTCCTCTCCTATTTTCTGATTTTCGTTCAATTTCAGGTGGTCTGACTGCAAGAGCAGGGATGTCTCCTGGGCACAGAGCACTCTGCCCTCATCTCCGCACTGCCCCTGCTTCCTCAGTCTAGAATCAGCTGCCTGCTCTGTTCTGGAACCTGAGAATCACAGTAGGATCCCCAACCCTTTACTCTCCACATCCAATTGGTCAGAGTCCTGTTGATTCCCCCGCCCTTTACCAATAGTTCTCAATTCCCCACAGCCTTTGTCTTGGTTCAAATCCTTACTGACCATTAGCTGGTGTGTCAAAATTTGGTCACCAGACTGCTTTGCCAAGTGGCCCTTGGTGGAAATTGATGGCTTTTAGGATCAAACCCCAAACTCCCGTGCCCCACCCCTCTGTCAGACAAGCGGAGGTCTGCACTCGGCCGCCGGCCATGCCATATGGCGACTCCTGGAAGGGTACAGGCGTTTCGGGGCTGTTTTCGCGCTGCCCATGACCTTCCCTGCCTTCCGCCACCTCTTTCTGTAGGTCTCCACTCCAGCCCCTCTCGCGCGCTCCCAGAGCGCAGGGAGCTGCAGTGCGCGTCTCCGCAGCCTGTCCGCCAAACCACTGCGTTCTTCCAGCCTGGGACACATCCGGGAACAGTGCCTCCGTGATCACCGTCGCCGACCCTGGATGCGATGCCACGGGAACTCGAATCTCTATGGCCGCAGAGGCCCAGGTCTGGCCTTGCCCGGGAACGCTCCAGCTACTGAGCTCCTGAACTCCCTCACCTGCCACACCACCAGGAGACGGCGCGGGAGGACTCAGAAGTGCGCTCGCGCAGGGTGGCGGAAGCGGGGCGAGCGATGGCGTGAGGTGGATAGTCTGGGTCGTGGGCCTGTGAGCACAGCTCGGGCGCAACCACTTCCAGGGGCACAGCAGTGTCTGGAAGTCATACCAGGGCAGGGGTGAATGCTTTCCCTCAGTGCTTCGCAGGGCCGGGAGTCCGATGTCGGTGGCTTCTGCTCTTTCCCCTTTGGTAGAAGGCTATGGCCACGATGTGAGTTTAACCTGCCCAAGCCAGGCAGCTGGGGCTCCACCAAAGTTAGGTCCAACCACTCTCCACCTTCCAGCTACCATCTCCTGCAGACATCACAGAGGTCTCAGACGCGCACTCTCATTCATCGTGATCCTTTTCAACTGGTCCCAACTCGTAATGGGCAAACTTTGGTTGCAGAGACTGGAAGGGAGACGGATTAGGGCGAACAAATGGAGCATGCTGGTCGTTAGACCGAGGGGCAGGCCTGTAGGGGGAGACCTCAGAGTGGGCCTAGAGCTCTCTCTGCCCTGGGTCTTGAAAAGGGTAGGTGGGCACAGGGCGTGAACGTCCAGGCCGAGGAGCGAGGGTTCTGCGGACGGAAAAGGCAGGTGGAAGGTGGAGGCCGAGACGGCCGGGCCGCCGTCTGGTTGAACCGAGGGATTTCGCCGCAGCGTTTGCAGCCTGCAAGCTGAGGCCGGGGAACTGGTTTTCTGATAAACAGAAATAATAGCAGCCTTCTGAGTTCTGGAATAGAGTGGGTGCCTCACCTTCACCGCACAGCATCGTCAGTCTTGGAAGAGCTGAGGGGAGAGGGCATGGGTTTCCCTCAGAAACACCTGAGGGCTCCCACAGCTGCCTACCCTTTAAAACCATCAGACTGTACACTGGCCCCCTCAGCTGCACCTGTGGCCGAACCTGTTGTTCAATTAATCGATTCTTATCCTGAGTTTGGTTGCCCACCCGACCTTGAATCCAGACATGCTTGGACTTCTTAATTTGTTGCCCACCGACCAATAGGGACCAGGAGAGCCCTCTCGTCTCTTTATTCCCTTGTGAACTAATACTAGATGGGATGATCTGGGCCAAATAGGTAATGCTCTATGCTTGTCTGAGTTTTGTCTTTATGGTTGTCAGGCAGAATTCAAAGGTATTTGGCCTAAAGCGGATGCTAAGTATCTGATGGACAGCAGCAGCCAGCCTATCCTGCAAACCAGAAGGGATTTTCTGGGGAAGGGGGAGAATATTCTGAGCATGAGTCTGCCCTCCCTTCTGATCATCTGCTGTCTTACGACAGCTCGTGTGTTTAGGTGACTCACTGTCCTGGAACACACTGTGAATTCCAGGGTAGCTAAGGAACCCTGGATGGGTGTAATGGACCCAGGGGCAAGTGGCAGAGGCAGGAATCCTCTTAGACATTTATTACTTAGCACCTAACTGGCATTTGTATCAATTATGGTTGGCGAGTACATTTTTATCCTTTTAAAGTATTTAAAGAACTAGGACTCTTACATAGGTACAACTATTTATACCTTTCAAGGCTTTGTTATCAGACTTAGGGATTTTGCAGGTTTCCCCAAATTAAAACTATTATTTTCAGTAGGTTGTCACTTTTCATTGGGAAGTTGATAATTGGAAGTCCTTACTCTTTAAAATCTAAAAACCTAAAATCTGCCCCTGGGCCAAATCCCTTCTTTGTCAGATTTATAGTTTAGTGGGAACAGATAACCCTTATTTGGGCACAGCCAACAAACACACACACACACACAACACTACAAATTGATAACCTACAGGAAAGGCTTCAGCTGTTTTGTCAATGTGAAGACCCAGGAAACACTGTGTAAAGCACCTGACTCTTTGACCTCAGTGCCCATGATAGCCTAGAAACCAAGACACTCATGTTTAACTGGATAAAATCTGCACATGATTTCTTGGGGAAACTGAAGTTTAAAGGTTAGTAGTTGACAATTGACAATTACAAGAGGAGGCACTCAAAGCGTGGTCAGCATGTGAAAGCTGCTGACCAGGAAAAAAGGTGATGTTTTGGGTAGCCCCCTCCTGTGCTTGTCAGTTAGGCAAGCGCAGCTGTTCAAGAAGCTGTGTGACTGTGGAGGAGCTTAACCGTGACTGTGGAGGAGCTTAACCGTGGCCCGTGGTCATGACCGCACTGCACGGAGGCCGCCTCCTCTGAGCAGTTTCTTGCTTCTGAAACAGTTTTTGTGGAAGGCAAGGGAGGGTTCTGTGGTTATATGGACCAATCAGCACCTCAGGATAGTTGGGGGAGGACGGACCTGTGAAAGTGACCTTTTTGTCTTACTACAGAAATAGAATTCCAGGTCACTGAGGCAATGTGACTGGACTGTTTGACATATTAATGAAGCCTGGCCATCTCACATTTCTATTATATTAGGCTTAGAGATAGACTGGGCTATGAAGAAAAACTTCTGTTTGCCTTCTAGACATTACAATACAATTCTTTTGCCTTTAAAATAACTTAGCACCAGGAAGTTACCCAGAAGACGGAGAGCAGGCAAAGGTCCACCTACAAAGGGGGACAAGAGTGGCACTTGCCTGTGATTCATCAGCTATCAATCTGTTTCAAGGCAGGATTCCTACTTGTGCCCAAATGTTCCGGCACTTATGCTCCCTCGTACCTTGGTATGCACAATATGGGGATGAGGCGCAGTCCCTGTTGGCTACACTGTGCTTTGTTCACTAATTCCGGCCCCTGGGTCTGCCACACCCTTCAGGAGCTAACACTTTATCCTTGAACACGTCAGGGTCTAATCCACACGAGAGGAGCAGATGTGAGAACATTAACAAAACTGGGCTTTCTGAAATACAACAGCATGTATGTGTAAATATACACGTTCTCCACATACACAACCTCTCACATCAGCATTGGTATACCAGACTGTAAACATTCTAGTCACACTTGTTGTTTTTAAACTTCGGCCAATATAGACCTTGTTCAAAGTGTCACAGAAAATGTAGTCTTTCACTGCAGACTCAGTTGTGTTGTGTGTGTGTGTGTGTGTGTGTGTATGTGTGTGTATCAACTAAACCAATCACCTTTAAAAGAAATCGACTCAGCCCAATGAGGAGGTAATTTTACAAGGTTGAGGGGTCCCTGTCATCCAGTGGCTTTTAAGAATGCCTGTTTCAAGCGTCTTCATGTGTTCAGACGCGTCCCTGCAGACACACTGGACTTGACTGCTGAAACCGGGTCAGTAGAAACCATTGAAGTTTATTGGCGGTCACAACGCTTACACTGTAGGCAGCAAACACCCTTACAAGTCTATCCGCAACCTGATCACGCGAGAAAGGATTCACCACACAGTCGCCAGAGGAGAAGGAAGAAAAAATTAGTAGGTTTGTTTGTGGGGGCAGAGGAGAGAAATACAAACAAAACCTAATTGATGAGTGTCCCGTGGGCAAGAGCTGAACTAGAGATGCGTACAACTAGCAGCAACAATTGTGGGAAAAGTACAAGGCAAATAGCTTTCTCCGTTAATTTCCCTCTGCAGGTTAATTTTTTAAATATTCAAAACATTTATTATGGTTTTCATTTTATAAAAATGTATATTTTTAAGGGGGTGGGAGAATGTTAAATACTTCATGCCAGGCAGACCTTGTTATTAAGAACCCTCCGCTGTAGCAGCTTCCTCCAGTCCACACATTCACGAGTGCAGGGTACATATATAAATATCCACACGCACACATCCACACACATGCCTCAAGGGCTGGGGAAGACCAGAAGTATCGGACACACGCAGTTGGGCCTCTGGTGGACTCATCCAAATCGCTCCACAGGAGAGCAACGGGCTCAATCCCTTCTCTCTGGTCTCTACCTTTACAGAGACCAAGAACCTAAACCACAGACTTACATCTGCTTTTAAAAGCAAGAGGCATCTGTCTGAGGATGAGGGTCAGCAAAGTGGGAAGGAGGATGAAGCTAAGAACACCAAACACGTCTAGCTGGAGCTGTGTCACTGCAAGAGGCCGAGGGGCCTGGGGCAGCATCTGTGGTGAGCGGGGAGGGACAATGCTCCGCATGGCTTAGAGTTCCTAATAACAAGGGCAATACAGTAACAGGAAGTGATAATTTGGGGGGGCAAGGAAAAGGCAATAAGAAAAAATATACATTTGGAATTTTTACTTTTTTTCTTTGCCTCTCTACACTGTGTCACTAAATATATCTCTGCACGTTCACACATCCTCGTCCAGTAAAGCTTCAGGCCACCAGAATACACATTTTTCCTCACTCGCATACATAACCCCTCACATCAGATCAGCATTGGTGCACTAGACTCTGTAAAAATTTTTCAGTCACACTTTTTTTTTTAAACTTGAGTCAATATAAACCTTGTTCAAAATGTTATGAAAAAATGTACATGTTTTTACAAGGCAGGTTGTGGCAGGACACTGGGGGTTCTCCGCCTTTGGGTGGCCCCAAGAGAGGGGGCTGGAGTCTCACATTTGCCTCTATCTCCTCCCACCACCCTTCCCACCCCACCCCCAAGAACCAGCAGCGCCCTGCCCCCTAGTGAGTGCACGCACACCCCTATTCCCTGGGGAAAACAGCTAGTTGACCTTTGCTACTTCCCCCACACCCCTGGAGGAGGGAGCCAGGGTCAGCCAGGCCCTCTCCCTTGTAATTGTTCGCCCCTCTGGGCCAGACCAAAAGGACGCTGCTCTGTACAGGTAGAGTCCAAGGAGGTGTCAGCTCATCATATCATTGCTATTCACGCCATAAGTGGAATTCTTCATCGAGTCGTTGACTTCTCGACGGAATGCTGACAGGTTCTGGGTGAACCTAAGAGAGGATGCATGTATGTTGGGGAAATAGAACGAAAGGGAAAGGTTTTGCCTGAAATGTTTCTAGCAGACATGTGGCTGCTGAGAGGCAGAACATATGAATTGATGGGTTCTGTTTCTAAGGTCAGTAAATTATCAGTCTTAAGACTAGGGGAAAGTTGGGCTAGTTTTGTGCCCCCTTCTATTTGCGACTTCATGGCTGGTCATATCTGAAGCGGAGGGCCACCTTGGATTCATGGCATCACAGAAGGAATCTCACTGACAGAGGCAGGAAGTAACCTTCACAAAGAGGATATCTCATTTCTTAATGCTGAGAGTCACATGCTAGAGAATTCTGTGGTCCAGTATGGCAGTCACTAGCCACATGTGGCTACTGAGCACATGGGTTATGTCCTGTGTAATCAAGGAACTGACTCAAACCAAAACCAAAATTCAGTCCCCCAATCACACCTTAATTAATTTTAAATTAAAATGCCATATTTTAAACTCAAGTAAAATTTAAAAATTAATGGAGAAAAATCTGTTATTCAATTCAATTATGGAGAACTTCTAAGTATGTATGTAAATTTTATGAAATCTAAATATAAATCAGATATTTCAGATGAAAATTTAGCATCTGAATTCAGATACCATGATAAGTATAAAATACATAAGATCTTGAACTTAATAAAATAAAAAGAATGTTCAAATCTCAATTTTTAAATATCGATCACACACTGACAATATTTTTGGTACAATGGGTTACATAAAAATATTGCCTGTTTCTTTTTACCTTTTTTGAACGCCACTACTAGAAAATTTACAGTTACTGATGTGGCCTGCTCTCCTATTGGACAGCACTGCTTACACGGGGCCACTGAAAGACGAGGGGTCTCCCTTGTATCAGCGACCTGAAAAACAATTGCCTAGGATTTCTCAGCCGGGCCCTCTATACTCACCTGTCTCTGTTTTTCGTTAGGAGATTGCGCTCTATGCCTTCCATCAGGTTTTCGAAACACAGATGCATAGCCTGCTGCTTCTCTGGAGGCTGGCTGTTCACGATACTGTTCCTTAGGTCGGAAAAATACTGTAGGTCCAGGAGCAGCACAGGGTGAGGAGAGAAGATGGGGAAAGGTGGATTAGTCCTCCATCATCTGCAGGGCGGAGGGAGCACTGTTCTCACACAGAATGGACTACCTACTAAAATTGGGTGCCTTTATTTTTAAAATTCAAGCAGGCAGGATCATGCACAATATCTGTGTCTCACAAACATCAAGAACTTGAACTTTGTGAACACTGAGTACTGGAACTAGAACTCGGGTGGCAGGTGCTTTGATCTGCAGGTACATTCTCTCCTTGTAACACTTCCTCACGCTCTACCTTCGTCTGACCTGCCACACGTGCTAACTTCTGACAGGTAAGTGATCACATGTTGTTCGAAGCATGAGTAGGATGCGCTTAGAAAAATGGGCCATTTTCCTTCTCATCGTGGGATGTTTGTGTTTCTGTGTCCCCCTGGAAAATGCACACCCACCCCTGCTTCTGGCTCCAGACATCAGGGACTGGCTCGCTTACCTTTTCATTAAGTAGTATCAAGCCAAGCAGGGGTCGGGACATAGACCACTGGTTCCTGCAGTCTTCAAAGATGATGATGTTCAGCACCGTTGACAGCATCTGGAAATGGAGAATCTGAGGCAGTGATCTAGTGGTAGCTACCCAAGATAGAATTACAGATTCCAAATAGAGGAGCTTATTAGGATGAAAGCCTTTTCTGCCTAGGGTAAACCAGAGAAATACTTTGTGCAGCTTCACTTTAATTTTCTATTACAAGGTAAGTTTTTCTTCTAAGACATTTCCCTTCCTGTTCTTTAAATTGGTTCGATAATTCATTTTAAGATGGACCTCCCTAGTTCACCCTGATTTGTGGGACATGGGTTTGGTCAAATGATCACAGTGCAAACTCACTTTGCACTACGGCTCCTTGCACTCGACTCAGAGGAGACGGCTTCACACCATTTTGGGGCTGTGATGGGAATGTGAATTATTCACTGTTTCCTTAGGAGTAATGCAGACAAAGACGAGGTATGGGAGTAGCAAGCTTTACGGCTGGATATTGCTAGCTCATGCTTCATTTATAGCCATGGGTGAGCAACATCATTGTCATGGAAGGACGACAGTGCTCATGGCAGGCTCAAAGCCCCAGGGTTGTTGTGACACTCGAGTTTCTGTATCCAGTGATTACTCAACACACTCACAATCTGCTGCCATTTTAAGGATAAACTTCTCCTGGGCAGCATTAGTCTGGTGAGATGAGTCAGACTTGTTATCTTGCTTGGCCTCCCCTCTCCTGAAGAGAGGTTCTTCCAGAGGAAAAGGAAAAAGAGAGAGAGGTTCTTTCCCTGAGAGACACCGCCCACTGCCTGCTAACCCTCACATTCCCCACCTGCTGGATCATTTCTGGATGCTGCTGCATGATATGCAGGAAGCGGTCACTCTCCTGGTTCAGGGGCGTTGTCCTCTTCTTGGTGCTACGTGACAGCTGCTTGAAGAGGTATGTTACAATGTGGTCCAGGCAGGAGCAGCAGCCTGTGCATACCATGGTGTCTGGAAGAAAGAGGGGAGGGGTGGAAGAGAGGAGGGACACTGAGCAGCTGCTGGTGACTTGGGCAAACACGACTGCCCTTGGCTGAGGTCCCAGAGGTGCCCAGTCAGACTGTACTGTGACCAGTTCCACCAAGGCCACTGCTCGGGATGCTTTGTTAACCTCTCACCCTTAATACAGGTCAAAGTCTAAGTCTGAAAGTGAGTGTGTGATGACAGTATAATATTGAAATTACGGACTCAATGTAGTATAGGTGTGTATCTTCTTTTTCGTAAAAAATAACAAGTAGTTCACATGTAACAAGCACTCCTACTGCACCAGACATCGTGCTGAGGACTTTACAGATATTACCTCTAATTCATCCTCTTGAGGACTCCAGGAGATAGGCTATTTCACAAATGAGTAAACCAAAGTTTGGAGAGGTTGTGTGACTTGCCTTAAGATCCCACTGCTAGTAAATGGAAGGGCTATGAACAGAATCCAGGAAGTGTGAGCTGTCAGCCTACCCTCTGACCTACCTGGGGGATGCCAATGACCCTAGCTCAGTGCAGCCTATCAACACCTGCACCGGTGAGGGTGGGCTGCTGGGCTATCTGTGTGTCTCTGAGGCATCTTGGTGGAGTGTGCCGGCAGGGACTGCACTCATCCCTGCATTTCAAAGATGACACTACAGTGCAGTCTGTGGGCAGAGTCCTGACTCGGCGAGGCTCAGGCCAGGGGCTAAGGGATGAACCCGTAAAAGAAACCACTCTGCTCCTGTCTGTGCAGAGGCCCTTCTATTATTGAGAAGCTATGAGGCAGCCTTCTCAAGCTGCCCTAGATCTGGCTGTGCACGAGCCAGAGGTCAATGCGCAGCAAAGGAGTGCACAGAGGTGTGGGGAACTCCCCAGGGAGGACAACCCCGAAGTCATTTATGCACTTGTAGTGTATCAGGACTACTTTGCAGATGACTTAATCTTCCTATTTATATTGTGCTCAGCCTAATGTAAAAATGTATTTGATTCTCTGAACACATACTAAGATGGCTGGAAGGCATCTTGAGAACAAAATGGTTGACGGGACCAGCTGGAGCAGGATGGAAAACGTCCGGACTAGCCGTGTAAAGCTCTCCCACAGCTTCTACTGCTCAGGAGAGACTCCAAACACCCTGGTGTGGCTGAAGCACCCCCTTGTGATCTCCAAGGTTGCCCCTGCCTCTCAGTTGCTCCAGCTTAATTCCTTTTCATTCTCTTCTGCACAGCAGGCAGCCGTCTGGATTTCTGGACCTTTCTTGCCTCTAGGTGCTAGTACTCATGGTTCTTGCTGCTAGGAAGCCCCACTGCCCCCAGCCTGGTAAGAGCTCTGCAGCCTTTACGTGTGTGTGTGTGACACCAGCTCTTCTGTCAGCCTTCCCTGAGCCCCCTCTCAGGAAAGGATCCAGGAGTTTAGGGGTGCTTCCTGAGAACTCCTAGAGCACTTCATACACCCCCTGCTGTCCTGGGTAAGCGAAGAAGCAGGTGTCTGTTCATCCACAGATAAAAAGCTCCTAAAGGACAGGGACTGTGTGTTATTAACCACTGTATCCTCAGTGTCTAGCACGTGCCTGGTCCTTAGGATGTGATCAGTAAGTATTTGCTGGATGAGACCATGCCATGCTCTGTTGGCAGGGCCAACTCCCTAAAGCAGTAATCCTTTGGATACTGGGGCAGGATTCTCTTTTTTGGTTTAGTTACGTGGTAAAAACAAACCTGCCGACCCAGATGCTTACCGAGTGCAGTGAGTCCTTCAGATATGGAAGAGAGAATATACATGATGACATGAGGCTCCAGGCTTGCAATAAAGTTCATGTGGTCCTGCGTCAGGACTTCCAGTAGTGAATAGTAAGACTGGCTGAGCTTGGGGTAGTCCTGTGGGAGAACAAGAAAACGAACATCAGCTTAGGTGCTCTGAACCTCAGCACGCAGGGAGCAAGATCTTAAATAGAAGAGCTCAGTTCCCTTCATATGGGAAAACAAAAGACCTAGTTGGAGCTAGCTTATAGTTCTCTAGAGAACTGTTCAATCATGGTCTCAGGCCAAGAAAGCCTGAACAGGAGGGGGTCAAAGCCTGTCAACGAAGCTTCTTACCAGGAGGTCACTGTGGGGAATGGAGAGGAGCAGCTTGATGAAGGTCTGTAAAGCATTGTCCAGGGCATCGTCTCCATAGAGACGGAAGACTCCAAAGTTGACATAACTCCCACTGAGAGCAGCCTTCAGCATGGAGAAGCAGATGGAAATGCCCTTGAGCTTCAGTGCATAAACCTGATCCTTTGGGACCTCTCCTAGTGTCAGGATGCGATTGCCTGAGTAGACATGTGATAAATATATTTATTTGACCACATTACAATAGATAGTTCACTGACTATCTAACAGATACTGACTCAACCCTCCTACTCCAAAGGCTCTTGGTGACAGCTGACACTACAATACAAACAGATGAGCAACCCAGCATGCCTTGCAATGCTGTCCTGGCTGCCACCTGAGCTAGCCCCAGACCCCACTGCACAGCGTGTGGTGATGTAGGTGCAATTCACTTCCAGGGCTGTGCTCCTCTAAAGCACTTACCATACATTGTTATCATCTTGCTAGTTTCTCTGAAGAGTAAGATGCCATTGGGGGAAGAGACATCAAACTGGAGTCGCTGGGATCTGAGCAGAGAACACAGAAGGAGAGTCAGAGGTATGATGCCAGAAGACTGGGATACTCCAGGCTCTCAGCTCAGTACCTTGGGTGATTCTTCTTGCACTAAGATGTGCAGATTACCTACCCTAATGTGAAATAACCGAGCTCATCAAAGATACCTAACCAAGCTTATATCTTGAAGGCCAACAGGCTAGATTCAAGTTCTGCTGCTCAAACCGAAAACATTAAAATAAAACAAACAAAATGAGGCAGCAGATAAAATTACCGCCTTAAAACTCTGTTTTGTTTGATGAAAAGTAGAGCTTCTAACACTGTCACCTCTTGGTAGTACTAATTCAGTCTTTAGACGCTAATCTGCACTTACCTTAGCCTCAGTAGCAGCTAAGGCGGAAACATGCCTCCTTATCACTTTCTACAGCAAGAAGATGCAAAGGGACTGGGAATGCTGCACCACAAGTCAGGCAGGGGAGGCAAACATTTTAAACCGGCCTGGATTTTGAGTTCCTGACTGTGCCCTAAACCAGAGCAACTCTGGTTTGGTTTGCTCTACCTTTTAATGAGCTTCCCGGGACCTAGGTGTTCTTCCCTTCCCTCCCCACGCTGACTCCATTGGGATCTAACTCTACAATATGCTCTGATCCCTTCCACTTCCTCTTAAGGACCTTCTGCTTCCACTCCTGCCTCAACAGTCCCATTCTTCGTGTGACAGCTAGAATGGCACCTTTAAATCATGTAAATGAGATCACTTTAATTTGCACACTTCAGCAGCTTCCTGCTGCACTGAGAGCACAGGCCCATTCCTCACTACTGCCATGCCATGTCGCTGTGTGGGGGGCCTCTGCCCACCAGGCCCCCCACGCACCATGCTCCCTCCAGTGGCACTGTTCTGTCTAGTGCCAGCAAGCTCATCCCATAGCAGGACTTTGGCAGTTGTTTTCACTGTCTAGAATGCTCTCTGCCCTCTCTGCAGGGCAACCAGATTCTTTCTTGTCACTCAGACCCTGGCTTAAGCATCACCTTCTCTGACCCCACTCCCCTTCAATCCCTTTGTTTTAGTGCATTATCTTTTCCTAGCCTTTTCCACTGTCTGAAATGACTGTCCGTGCTTGTTTTCTGTCTGCTGCCCTCCTGCAATGTAACGTCCAAGAGGGCAGAGGTTTTGTCCGGCACAACAGCTTAGGAAGCTGCCTGGCAAAGAGCAGATGCTCTCAAGTCTCTATTTTATAAACGAGCAACTCCTGACTACAAGCCTTGTGGGAGGCAACAACCTCTTTTGAGTACTGCCCACTCCTCACCAAAATTATTCTCTCAGAAGTGCCGTGAAAGGCAGAAATGCAGATCTGAAGTTCTAGTTAAGACAAAGTGCTGATTTTTCTTTTTCTCCATCCATAAATCATTGGGCAAATTTAACAATTTGGTGTTTTGGAAACTGTTCTTACTTTCTATTAAAGTAAATCTTTACTGGTCCAGCTGTAATTTGATTAAGTACTTTTCTTAAGAAAGGGCGCTGCAATGTGTCCCCAGTCACTCTCAACTGCCTCTATGAAAGGTGAGGGGCATGGCATCATTACCAAACGTCCACTTTCATGTGTGCGCGGGGAGATCAGAATCCTGGTTGCCAAACTCACTTTTCCTAAGAATGTACAATGTGAGACTCTCTTCAGAAGTGAGCCACATCATCTTCTATGACCTGCCTGAGCCACTAGTAAAGCCGACTGCCTTCAGGCTGACTCCGACGAGAGGGCAGCTGCGCCCTTCCTCCTCACCTGTTATGGACCAATTCAGCCATCAGCTTGAGCACAGGTGTGGTACAGGCTGGATCGTGGTACCACAGCTCAATCGCCCGCTGAAGAATTGGCATGTAGGATGGGTATCTATAAACAAAAAGCTAAGGAAGAATCCTGAATCCAGGAAGGTACAGAATTTAAAATAATTTCCCAGCTCTAGCCCAGTATAAACTGTCTGATTACAGTTCTCTAATTTCCTGTCTTGCTAATCTTGGAATGACTGTGTGTCCTTTAACTTGTAATAGGTATCTAATAATACATTGTAATTTACATACTGCCTTTCTTCTGAAGAGCACAATGTGTTTCATATTGTAATTTATTCTCTTATCATTTGTGGTATGATGGGGAATCAGCCATTCCTGTTACGTAACTATTAGAGAAACAGTGGTATTCAGATTTGAAATGATTTGGTCAAATTATGAAGTAAGGTTTGACTTTCTAATTCCTAGTAAAGCTGTCCTTTTTTTAGTAGACTGAAATGTCTCTCTTTCCTAAGTGTAGCAAAATTCTGTGCAACAGTTCTGCAGTGGGAGAGTTCGCCAGGCATTTCTATCTGTGACTCAGAGAAGCTGGGAAGCCGCTCATTCACTTCCCCACCTCGGTGAGCAGGGCAGACAGACAGCATTATGTCATCAGACCACTATGGTACAGCAGCTTACAGGACATGTATATGGCGGGTCTTCTAGGCCACTCTCCACCCTCTCTGCCTACCACTCCTCCCCCTACCTTCTTCCCCAAGGACCCCGTCACTTATTCAAACATCAGTGAAGGCTAGCTGTGATACATGTTAGGATACATCCATTCAAACAGCATCATGAAGCTGGTCTTGGCATTGAAGGCAAAAGCTATTCCTCTCAGATCTCTTACCAGGCCAACTAGAGTTCGCTGCAGTAGAAGGTAAAAATATGTTAAAAACAGAAGAAAAAGCAAACTTATAACCACCTGATGGTGCCTTCACATACCTGTAATCAAATTCTTCCTCCCACTGTTCAACAAATAACCCTTCCCAAATATTTGGAATTGATCTTTTCCATACAAGAGTGAAATCTTTTCCCTTGGAAAACTAGTTTTAGAACCTGGTTATACTAAAAAAGGAATAGTCCCTGGCCCATCATGGCAAAAATAGAGCCTGACAAAGTCTGAAGACATTAATGTGGTAAATCACGTAAACAGTGGAGAAAGGAGAAAGCTTACACAAGAAGAGGTAGGAAAAAAAGAAGAGGTCGAACAATCGTGTTTCCTGAAGGCCTGGTACCATACCTCGTGACCCGCAGGTGCCCGCAGCACTGGGGGGCCCAATGCAGACCCTGCGAGGAGGAAGACCATGGTTCCTGGAAATAAGACTGACTGGCGAACCTTAGAGCTGAAAAGTACTAGAGCATACTTTTTCGGAGAGACTGAGGCCCAGAGGTCAGGTGACTTGCCTGAAGCCATGCTGTGAGGTGGCAAAAAGGCCAGGAGTAAGCCTCACAGCACCAAAGCCCCAAACCCAATGCTTCCTTTCTCAGTAGAACATTTACTTGTGGGCCCTGAACAGGTAGTAAGATTCCTTTTAAAAGCTCGTGGTCATCAGTAGCCTCAAGGAGGCAGCACATTGTGGATCCTGACTCCTTTGTTAAAAGTGTCTGTACTTCTAATAGCCTGCCTTAAGCAAACAGTTCCATTCCTAAACGCATACCATGAGCTACATGTCCAAGTCTCAGACATGGTCTATCTCTATATAGACTTGTTACATGAGGTGTAGCAAAGATATGGTAGCAGTTGTGATTCACGGCCACCACAGTTCTTTTCATTAACTTGACCTGCACTGTATGGAACTAACGTGATGGGGAAACGGGCTGACATCCCTCAGTTATCCTTGCCATTGGCTGTCACTCGAGCCTACACTATTGATATGATAATTAGCATTTTAGAATGTCAAGTAATACCTGGCATTTTGGGGGGCAATATCCCTGGTTAGTTGGTAGCTCTAAAATTTAGCTTCAGCGTCATATGAACTCATGTATCTAAATGACTCATGTATCAAAGAAATTTTAATGGAAATTAGAAAAGACAAAAAACTGAATAATAAAAATGTTATACATCAAAACTTGTAATGCCACTGAACTATACACTTAAATATGGTTACATGGTATATTTTATGTGGGTTTTTTAAAAAAATACTTTTTTAATCCTCATCTGAGGGCATGCTTATTGATTTTAGAGAGGAAGGGAGGAGAGAGGGAGAAGGGGAGAGGGTGAAAGGGAGGGAGAGACAAACAGACAAGCGCACATCTACGTGAGAGAGAAACATCAACTGGTTGCCCTGGCCAGAGATCGAACCCACAACTCAGTAAGTGCCCCAACCGGGAATCCAACCCACAACCTTCTGGTGTGCGGGATGACACTACAACCGACTGGGTGAGCCGGCCAGACCTTGTGTGTGTGCGTGCACGTGCATTTTCACCACAGTTAAAAAGACAGCTTATGGATAATATACCTGGAGGCACATTTATAGTCTTACATGGTTACAGCAGGAAATAAAAACTGAAAAGTTCAGAAGTTAGAACAGAATAACCCCAAGGAAAATATATGAAAATAAAATGAAATACAAAACAGATAAAATGGAACTAAAGTAAAAAAAAAAAAAAAAAAAAAAAAAAAAAAAAAAAAAAAAAAAAAAAAAAAAAAAAAAAAAAAAAAAAAAAAAAAAAAAAAAAAAAAAAAAAAAAAAAAAAAAAAAAAAAAAAAAAAAAAAAAAAGAAGAGTAATGAAACTAATCAGAGTATTAAAAAGGAAAAGGGGGCATAAAGACACACAACGGAGATCAACAAAGGCAAGGCAAAAACATAAAATAACTTTATGCTCATACATTTGAAAACTTAAGACAAAAAAAAAATTCTAAAGGCTGCTTAGAAACACACTTTAGCACAGAGTTTATAAACCCGCACGGGCTCTTCTGTTTCAAACCCCGGGAGTCTGGGAGATGAGGCACAGAGCTAGCGCAGGGGCAAGTTTATGGGCAAGCACTCCTTTCTGTACTGCTGACTACATAATCTAACTAACTACTCTAGTCTCCACAAGGGAATGTCCCCAACCAGAGGCTGACCAGTCAGTCAGCGGGTGGGTGAAGGGCTCACCTTTGCCTCTTGCTCATTGAAAGTATTCGTGCTAAACATTTGGGCCACGGCCTCGAACGCTGCTGTGAGCGGCAGCATGAACTGCTCATACTGATCTTCATCCTCTCCTGTAAGGGAAATGAGCAGGACGTGACCCCAATACACAAAATGCAAAGTCGTGTGTGCATGAAAAGTAAGACGTTGTAAGAGATGAGCAGATCCAAGGGTAAATCAAGGGCCCTTTATTACCCCAATAGGTATTAGTAGTCATTTCAGAATAAAATGCATATACAGGAACCATTTTTAAACTAGAAAATGGCAGAAATCATCTTGTCCAGGAATGTTCAAATTTTGCGATACTGACTGACAACATCAGAGATTCATGTGTATGTGTATAAGGCACTCTGGTGCTCATTACTTTTCCTTCGGTGAGAACCAGCGTTGTCAGCTGAGAAAGGACCAGTCTGGTGCATGAGAACTGGATGAGACTCAAACTTGAATCTGTGAGTGTAGGGGCTTTGTTCACATTTTTCTTTTTTCAGTAACCTTAACAAATTTTCGTATCACTGTAGTAGAAGTAACTTTAAATAGCCCAAAACTATGATGATGCCATTCTGCTTCAGTTATCCATTGAGCCCAAACTGCTAACACCACAGCTGGAGCTAGAAAGAGGCTCACGGCCCCTGGGCTCACACGTGCAGCTGAACTGGGAAACAAAAGGCTGCGGTGCCTGTCCCAAGAGGGTCGCACCCCTATGTGAGGTGGAGGGGAGACACGACCACCAAGATGCATTCAGGGGTCTCAGTTTCCAACTCCTTTATTTTAAAGATGAGAAACATGAACAGAATTTTAAAACCACTGCCCATGAGCTGAAACCTTCAGGTGCATTCTGTTGTTCTCTTCCAGGTACAAGGACCACGACAGCGCGGCCTAGTCTTGGCAAAACCAGACTGTTATTTCATGTAGTTGTGTTACTGTTGAAACAACAGAAAAGACCTCCCCGACATCTAGTTTTCTATCCTCAAGTAAAAATTTAGAACAATGTCAGATTACTTCATAAGCCTTTAGGATTTATTGCAGTACCTAAATCCACCATGAGGAGACGCCCAAGTGCTGTGTAGAAGGTAGTCCGACACCGCATGTCTGTCAGGTTGGACTGATTGTTAATACCCAAAAATGAAAAGTGCTCGCTCTGTTGAAAAAGAGAAAACAACTGAAAACGACAGAACAGACAGTCATTTTAGACCCACTGAGCCCTTTCAGGCTAATGGCTACATCGTCATTCTTTAAGGGTATGAAGGATATTAAAAAAAGTTTTTTTTTGTTATTGTCACCCACAAGCAGCTTATCTTAGCATGAGCCACAGCAGATCATTAGGACCCCAAAGAGCGGCTCTGATAACAGTTAAGCAGGAGCTGTCGCTGTGGTAGGAGTCAGGAACCAGCTTCGGCCGCAGCGGTACCCACCCGGGACCCGACCGAACATCTCCTCTCCATGCTGAGGAGGTGCGAGCGGGGTGGCTGGAGAGCAGAGGCGGGAGAAGAGGGGCTACCGTCACTCACCGTGTGATTGTTCAGCATGAACTGCACCGCACTAAGCTTCACTAGTTTCCTTACACTGCTGTATGTGAGCACAAAGGAAGAGGGTCAAGGAAAGTGTGGCGCAAACCCAGGATCTTTGCAGCAGAACAACACTCCACTTTATCCTAAGTAGTTTCTCTTTACTATGAATTCCATACCCAGATAATCTCGGTTTCTCAACCACTTGAGTGTAACACTGTCCAAAGGGAGAGCAAATGTGTTCTCTTCTAAGCAGTATTCAACTAATCCACGGAGAGAACACACACTGAACTATTGTCCATAAGAAAACAGAAGAGCCCAGCAGTTTCCCCCAAGAGTCGTGAATATCCTAGAGTAACTTTCCTTCACAAGGCTTCAAAGGGACAATTAAGCCCTAAAGCCCTGCCTAAGGCATCCATTGTGTGTAGTGAATCAACTTTCTCTCCTATGCACTTAGCTACACGCAGTCTTTGAAACAACTGCGGAAAAAACTCAGTATTTTAGGGTTTACTTCTCTGGCAGACCCTTGGTTGTGAAAGGCTGTCTTAGAGCAATTCAAACTTTAAGCAGACCTAGTCCAAGTCAAGACGAAGCACAGCCACTACTTTTATTGAGAAAACTTGTCAGCAGGTTGCTTCTACCAATAGGCTGACAATCAGGATGGACTCTGTGGCCACTGTGGATGCTGAAATCCTGCCCATAAAGAGTGTGTACCCATCAGACAGATCTGGTGGGTTTTGTGGGTCTCAAGAGATAGAGATAAACCTGTAGTAAACTATTAGCTTGAGGGTGGGCTCATTTCGAGGGTCTGGAATTATTCCTAGATTCTGGGTGGGTACTATCTTTGGCCCCTGGGAGAAAGGAAGTTACTTAAGTACACACAAAGCTAAATGGAAGTGGGAATAGCAGGCAGCCTCCCACTTTAAAGAGGGTGGCACACCACAGTTCCTGTTGTGCACAGAAGCTAGCTTAGAAAAGGATATCCAATGGAGAGGTCATTGAGAAGCTGTAGTGTCTTGGAGGTGATTGGTTCACAGCGGCCCCAGTACTTCAGGTTGGTGATGCTGTAGGACAAAAAGAAAAAAAAGAGGAGACACTTTTGATTTGCCTGATTTCCTTGAGTGTTGGGAGAAGAAAATCATCCATCACGAATCACCACACATCTGCATCACCAATTCACAGACATCACAACCACAAAAAATGGGTATAAAATCTCCGTACTTACATTTGGTTGACTAGAAAAATTATCCTTCAGATAATCTTCACTACTTGGTTCCAAAGCTACACTGGCCCATACCCAGGCCCTTGGAATTCTGGGGCACTCCAGGGCTGATTTCTGCAGCAAGGGTAAGAGATTTCTGCGGCAGTGATAACATGCAGACGTATGCAATTCTGCACCTGCACCATCCACTGTCAGCTGCAGAATTCTAGTAGCCCTTGCTTCTGGATTCTTGGCTGGCAGAGTCCTTTAGACCCCCTTTGCCTTTTTCATCTTAAATTATTAACCAGCTCATGGATATGAGTGTTTAGGATTGGGATGGTTGGAAGGAGGCAAAATGTCATTTTGCACACAGCCCTGGGTAATTTGGCTCCTAGCGTGTGCTTTGATAAATTGAACTCCTAAAAAAAGGAAAATGTAAACAAAGGGGGCACAACTTAAAAAAACACAACAACAAAAAAAGGGCCAATCAGGAGGTTTGTTTTCTTCCAACTTTGAAGACAAGTCAAACAAAAGTGCTAGGTTTTGGAGATTCAAGACTCTCAAAGGGTGTGATGCTTCTTGAGAGGAGCAAGCCTGTTTTAAAGCGGGCTCTCCTCCTGTGGGGCAGGCCTAGTGAAATGCAGCACCAGAAAGTGAGTGCCCACTAGGGGCACCCTGGCAGCAGGGAGATGGAGTGAGAGGCTGAGCACCAATCACTGGGAGGGAGGGCCATCTTCATGAGGGCCCTGACAGGGTTTCGCCTGTGACTCCAGAGGCTGCGGGTGAGAGTCCACGTGAACAAAATTAAATCCTTGCCTGTACAAGCCTGGAATGCTCTGGGGCCGGGCCATATCTCTAAGCACAGCTTGTCACACACTCAAATGCACAATTTTCTGACGCAAACGATCAATGCTGGAAAACCAAGGCACTGGCAGCACAATGCCAAGATCACATTTTACAGTTGCAACAGGATTGCAAGGGACTCTTGCTGATGGCAAGCCAAAACACTTACATTTTTCCTATGAAGACGCTTAGGACCATGGTCTCATCATTCAAGCCCAGGACTTCCGACAGTCTGCGGTACAGCTGGTGGCAGTAAGAGAAGAGAAAGTAACCGGAAACCAGGGATTAGCAAAACCACACCCAGGACTGTCTGTGTCCTCATGCAGGGGCCGGACATGGGAAGAAAGTAGACAACAATGCTGGGGAAGTCCACTGCAGTCATAAGCTAGTTTCTAAGTCTTACTAAATGCTGGATAGATGCTGGGCTATCTTACAGTCCCCTTCAACCCTGAATTTACATTGACACAACGTTCTGCTGGTCTGAACATCAATTCATGCACAGAGACTGAGAACTGACAATTCTGGGGACACCAACAGATGTTCTGGCTGGCCATTTGTTCAGTATAAGGAGCACCAGAGAAGTGGGCCCACTCTTTGATGAGTCTCCCCATTCCACAAACTAAGAAGACATTTGGACTACCCTGATACATAAAACCTGGAGACTGTAGCTGAACTGCTACCAGCCATTTCCCTCAACCAGCAATCCCACAAGCGGAAAGGAGAACCAATGAAGCCAACTGAGAGCGTGTTACCTTAGAGGATTTTTGCACCTGGTCCCCAATGTAGATCTTACGAAACTGTTCAAAAAAGCTCAGCATGGCCAGTTCTAGCTTCTCGTTGCCCGCCTGAGCCAAGCGAGAATCAGTGAGGTTCATCAGCTGGAGCACCCTAGAGGAAGCAGAGCAATGGTTCTCTCAACAGCAGGATATCCTGGCCACTCTAGAAATAAGTCTTCCATGTCTCCTCTCCTTCCCCTCCTATCCGAAAGGCATTCTCTGCAGGCAGGCTCTCAGCACTGTGGAGGGAACACACTCTCCATTTCTACCCCATAGGAACCACAGCCAAGGAATAAACATGAATGATTACTGAGAAGTTTAAACCTTTCAATCCAGTGAAACTGCAGACTGAGGCAAAACTCATAATTAGCTCAGAAACAGTGGGGGGAAAACCCCTAGTACTACAACAATGGTCTTCCTTGAAACCTCTGTGAGACCTTGAGTAAAGCAATTTATTTTCCGAGTCCCAGTTCCTCATGTATAAACTGAGGGAGCCGGAAGGAAGCCAGTGGTTCTCAATCTTTTTTCTCAGAGCCATGAAGGAAATGGACACACATGAAGGGCGATGTGCACAGGTGGTAACACTTCCAAGGACCAAAAGCAGATATGCTACCTGTGACTGCATCCCTCTTCCTTGCACCCGTGCCCCTGAAAGAGAGCCTACTGGGCTGCCAGTGAGGAATCATGCTGAATGAATGAGAACAGTATTATTACAAGTGAGTCATTTGGCATTCTGATACTGTGAGAATAGGTAACGGACTATCTGTGACATTTCATGACTAAGTGGGACTCAGTCACTGTGCTGCAGCACTCAAATGAAGAGCTGGTGCAGAAGGGCCAGCCTAACTCAACTCACACCGCGACACACACGGTGTCCCACCAGGCTGCAAACTCACAGAGGTACACTGCATATCATCCTTAGTAAATCTTTGCTCAACTCTTCAAAAAACGCAGTGTGACGCGCTGTGAAGACCTCAGTCAGGATTAAGGCACCTACCGGCAGGTGGATATCTGATAAACAGAATCGGGGTGGAAAGAGACTAAAGGGGACTTTTAGAATATGAATAAGGACTATGGACTGAAATGCCTGGCACCAATAAATGCTAAGGTATCATGGTAAGATGTGCCATCTCTAAGGAGAGTACCCAAAAGTTTAGAACCCTTCAGGGCAGCACTTCCCAGAAAGGCCAAACTAAGGCAGCCCACATCTCATTAATTCCGAGGCCCTGTCCTTAAACAGAACTGAAGGCTGCTCCCCAGTCTGCCTTTCCTCATTCTGAGCCCATCAACCACAACAATTTTTCAGTCAGGATGGTAGACAGAGTTCTTGCTATACTTGTAAAAGGTTTAAAGTTGGACCTGTTTCTGTCCTTCACTTTCAGGGCAATCAGCTTTTTGAGATTATATTCTGCAAGTGGGGAGGAAAGCATTAATAAAAGCATGTCTGGTTCCTGTGGTCCCAGAACCCAAACAGGGCATAGGCAGGGGCGGGAGCAGCAGTGACAAGGGAAGTCCCGGTGGGAGCACTTACCGACAGACGAGCTCGCCATCCATAGCATCTTGCTCATCAGTGCTAGCAAAAGAGACTCGGCCACCAATCACCGCACCAATGATGTAAACCAGCCATGTCAGCCTTCCTGCGAAAGAAGAAGATCCACCACCGTCACCTCCAGTGATAATTTCATGAAGAAATCCCTCACTGTGGGGTTCATTTCTTACTAGGAGCCTCCTTTGTCTTAAGGACACTATGGAGAAGTCACAGTCTGACTTCTCTTACGGTGTATAGCTACTACTCTGCTCTGGGGAGGGTGAGGCCAGGGGGGAAATCCATCAGATAATCAAGGCTCCTCTATCAGCCAAGGTCAGTATTTTTGGAGTGCAGTGCTTTCTTAAAGTTAAATATGACCAGTGCAGATGACTGCAGTTACTCTCCCCTAGTCCCCTGTGGCACTTAACACATTTTTGTGTGTACAGAGGTAACTGATGATGGAGGGTACCCTCTGAGGGAAGGCAGGAGGGAGGTGGCAGTGAGTGAGAGGGTACTGACAGCACCTGCTCCCAGGCCCGGCCCACAGCACGCTCACCCTCCTGCACGGCGATGTCCATTGGGCTCGCTGTGGCACTCTGCAGCAGCTCCTGATAGGACTGGGCCGACTGGTCGAACAACTGCACCAGGAGCGCACACGTCTTCTCGTACTCACAGCGCCCAATTGTAGACAGCTGGTCCAACTGCTGCTGGACCAGACCGGTGTCCTCCAGAGGATCCTCCAGTCCGTCTCTACTCCCAAGGGAAGAAATATGCCTATTGATTTCCCCATCTGAGCAGCTCCCTCTTCTTCATTTAGCCACTCCTTCCATGGTAGAGGCTCATATCCCAACACTACTTTTAACCACAGAAGGAGTATGAAAAAGATTTGAAGGCACATGTCTTCAACCTAGCACCGGCCTCCCTTTGGAACATTTTGCTCGTCAGTGTCCAGTATTTCAATCTAAATTTCCAGTTCATAACATCTGTCGGCCTGGACCCGCTCATTCCTGTTTCTCTCCCACCAGGAGCTCTGGCCTCAGCCTCTCGCTTGTTCTCGACCACCATGAACTTTGGGATGACAAGTACCCTGTTTCTGAGTGCAGCCATTCTGACCAGATGTGTTTTGGAATTCAGAAACTTGGATTTCAGAATTGCAGACAGGGCCCTGTGGATTCATACCAGGTCTTGTCTTATCTACTGGTTCATAAATTTGAAAATCTTGTCCTATCGCATGCTCTCTAGGATTACATCACAATATGATAACCTAGCCGCAGCTGTGGCAGCACCACCACAACTGGCAGGTCGCAGCTGTGTTACCATGGTCACCCAGTAGGCCGAAGCAGAGAAATGTAACGCCCACAACAACCTCGCCAAGAAGGCACGGCTATGACCAGCTCTCTGGGCCCAGGGCCCATCCACAGGTATAACCACTGCCCGACATGGTCTCACTGAAACCAGTGACTCCTCAGATCAGAAACTACGTACCTAATAAAACAAGGGCTCCCAGTGGGCTTCAGGAATACTCAGCTTTTGAAATGATTCAAGTCAAAAACAGCTGAGACAATTAACTGTTGTGACAATTAAATGCAATTGAACCTAAGCAAATTAAGAATCCAACTTGAAATAGCTGATGAAAGAATATACAGAGTCATCTTAAAAGTTTTCATCACAAGAAAAAAGCACTGCATCTATGTGTGGATGTTAACTATACTTACTGTGATCACCTGCAATATACACAACAAATACTGAATCACTATATTGTACATCTGAAACTAACAGAATGCTGTTATGTCAATTATACCTCAATTAAAAAAAAGCCTAAATGAAATCTTAAGGGTGGGGCCCTAATCCAATAGGACTGGTGTCCTTAATGAGAAGAAACAACGTGGATACATCTGACATCTGCGTGCGCACACACACAGAGCACGCCGTGTGAGGACACAGACAGAAGGCGGCCGTCTGCAAGCCAAGGAGAGGGCCCTCACCAGAAACCAACCCTGCTGCCACCTGGATCTCAGACTGCTAGCCTCTAAAACTGTGAGAAAAATAAATGTCTGTTGTTAAAAACAAACAAACAAAAAAACAAGAAAGGTCCCTAAAACAAAGAATAACTTAACTTTATGCAGGTCATTTTTGAAAGGACCTGACATTTCTTGAGTTGTAAGTTTCTGGTCCAGTTAATAGCACAGACAGAAACCATGTGATCATGTAATGCAATCAGTGATCAGTTGCCTAGAACTCCTGTATCTTCTAGTAAGCTCTGGATTGTGTAATCCCTTTTCATCTATTTAATATTTTAGTTCACATTAAGCACCTATAATTTACATATGGTAATTCTTATCATCTGTAGTCTATAAATGTTTCTCTCTTGTTTAAACAAAATCAGTGGCAAGGACAAACGTTATACTGATACACTTTGTATTCAAAGACATTGCTACCGATGGCAACAGGAGGGTTCGAACAGGATGCTAAAGACAGCTCTTTCAGATTTTACGCTGTTCTGCCGACAGAAGAACGTGACCACTAACAGTATCAGCTCCAAGAAGACTCCTACCAAATACATTTTTGCCAACTGGGTATCTGACCTCTGGCAAGTCTGACACCAGGCTGCTGGTGGGGGAATGAAGGGGTTGTCCTAGTGTCCTTACCTCAGTATGATGTGCACAGACTCCAAACGGGATGTGATGTAGGCTTTGGTGACTTCGGGAGTATAAGTTTCCAGCATGTGGGGCTCTGTGGCTTTCACATATGGCACAGAGGCTGCCAGCCGCTGCCACAAGCTCAGGAGATAGTGCACACTATTTGGGGCAAATTCCCAGTGCTAAGGAAAACCAAAAGAGCAGGAAGCATATTTCTCATTTATACAGAATACACATGTCCCCATGCCACTTGACCCAAAGGATAAAGACTTAAAAAAAAGATGATAAACTTTTATGGGCTTTGTTCTGTGTATGACAACTAGTCTGACATGTTTCTTAGTATTTTGGAGATTAAGCGTCTAATGAGAAAACTGCTCTATGCTGGATGAGTAAACCTCACCACAGGGAAAACCCTGCGTCAGTGACTCTCAAACATCAGTCTCTATGAGAATCACTTAGAGAACATGGTAGAAATAGAGACGCCAGGGCTCCGCATGGAACCTAGTGAACCAGAAATTACAGGGGTAGGATCCAAGCACCTGTCTTCTTCATCAAGCTCCCCAGAGGATTTCGATGCGAGCCGTAACGTTTGGGATGCGCAGCCCTACACTACACGACTAAGACAGGGAGGGCACGGACTCTCTCCACTCTTCTGTCTAGCTCTCTGTTCCAACCCTGCCTTTTTGGAGGGGATTCTCCCTGCCTTGCATCTCAGCATTATCCTGGCAATTCCCACACGCTCTTTTCCCAACACTCCCTGCACTTTTGTAATGCACACGAGTAGCCTACAATAGTAACTACTCTGCAGGGTTACCCTACATGTACTTATATTCACTTTTGGAAAAAAAAAAGGAAGAGAGAAAGAAAGAATATTCTTGTAAGATTAAAAACAGTGAGCAAGGGAACAGGTTCCCATGTTTCCAGTGTTTAGGAAGAGAGAGCCAAGCAATCCAAGACAAACCTGTAGGCTGGTGACCGTGAAGTTGGCTATCAATCGGATAACCTCAGGGTAGTTTTCCACCTTTACTAATTCTCCCAGTTGATAGTTACTCTTCAGTCGGGCCAGTAGTCTGCAAAACTCATGGTAATTGTTTGGGTCTGATAAACTCTGGCGACAGCACAGGAGGAAAACAAAATGCACAGTGTGATTCACTATACTTCCCAATGACATGTGGGACGGCATGAGGGGAGAGGGGTGATCTACTTTAACTTCTGAGATGCAAGTAATCATTCAGAATGACATATTTGTGCAATGCTTCTTAAAAATAATTTTATAAAAAGGATGGTCACATCAATTATCTCATCTGTTCATAATAATTATCTTGTGGTTTATTAGCCTCAATTGGAAGAGGCTGAAATGGAGGCCCAGAAGGATCACATTACAGGCCTGAGGTTGTAAAGCTGATAAATGGTGGATAAGGGGCATGGTCTAAGATGTAACCAATCTGTTTGCTTCCCATCAAAGGAAAGATAATGGAATTTTCACCTTAACATCTGTCAAATTTATCAAGTACAATTAACTACAGTAGTGAAGTTATGCAGATGTTTTATATATTTATGTTATCATGGCTGTAACAAATTTATCAACTCCTGTATCATGTCTATATATCATATACTTGTATCAAACTTCCGACTTACTGCACACTATACCAGCATACTTGTTTCCTTACACATGTTTCCCTCTACCAGTACAGGCAGGCAGACTTTGGCTCACCGCTCTGTCCCTGGCACACAGGGGTTTCATAAAATTTGTGGAATGAATGACAAATATTTGAATGAGAAATCTCTCCTTTCCCACATAAAAGCAACCCTATATACTTCTGTAAATAATGTACATTCAAAAAAATGGAAACAAAAACAAATTAAAATTCTTAATTTCTGGGAGAAAAATGACTATCATCCATCCATCTTTTCCTGTACAAAGTGAGCCTTTCCACAGCTCTGGCATTCCTGAAGCTAGAGGGTACAAGCTCCTCTTTTGGGCAAATGTTCTCAACAATTTTCTACAAATATAGCTTCACTTAAATCTTTTGAAGAACAATAGATTGAGCTGTTTTCTGGGATTTCCACTAAGTAAGGCCTCTAGATGGATATCCTTCTGACCCATAACAACAGACACATACACACAAAATCATATATATCATATATATACAATATATATATGTCAATGATATATATATATACACACATATATATATATTTTTTTCAAATAAAAACAAACCCTCAAGTCTCACCTGTGGATTTTCCAGTATTCGTTTAACACCATCGACAAGATGCGAGAGAAACTTGGCCCTCTCCGCGTTGTTGAACAGGGACCTTCTGACTGAGGCAATCTGTACTAAGCAGGACAATACCTAAAAACAGGGCACACCCCAAACGTGACTGATTTTAAAAGACTGTATAGCGATTTTCACATCTTTTCCAATCCTGTAACATTCTTCTTTACATTTGCCACTACTGCTGTTTTTTTCAAGCTCTGCTACAATTATAATAATATGGAAAAATCAAGGAGGGTAGAGCTTAAAAAAAAAGCATTAAACCCAATTTGATCATAAATTCACTAGGCATTATTCTCTGACCATCCCAATGGCTGCTTCCTTGATTCTTGTTAAGATATATATTTAAGGCTTGAAAATATCAAGCAATTCATAGTTTGAATAAAGCTTTAGATTGTATTTTTTTTAGTAAGACCTTTTGGCTAAATGAGGCTTTGCTATGTAGTGCTATAATGAAATAACCAAGTCATATCTGTGCCAGGAAAAAAACAGCTTTTATACTGAAAATATTTTACCGTTTCCCTACCGTGCTAGGTATTTACACTCTCTGCCCCACCAGGTCTATTTTCTAACCCCCTCCACCCCCTGCTCTGTTCCCCGGGAGGCTGGCTTCTGTGACTAACAATAGCCAAGCTCCCTTGCCCTCTTGCTTCTAGTTGGCTTCAACCATTGGCAAGTACCAGCAAGGAGATGAGGGCAGGAGGCAAGCAGCACCACCCGCCTGCTAGGCCACGGCCGGCAGTTTCTCCTTGGCTCCCTACCTTGCCCCTTGAAGCTTCCCACGACTGCTTGCCCCAGGGGGTACAGTCAACCCTCTTGTTGGATTTCCTTAATTTTGCCCACACCTTTATAAACAGCTTTTTCATTAATTACCCTTCTTGAGTACATTACCTTTCCTACAGTAAACTTGAAAAACAACAACACTGAATTTAGGGTTCACTAAAGCAAAGGTCCATACTGATTTGGAAAAGCACTACAATGACCAGGGAAGTAGTGCACTGTGGAAGCACTATGCACAGCACTCAGCACCTTACTAGGTATTCTTTGTCTGTTCTGCACAACAGCGTTTTACCAACCATCTGAAATACCAGACCTACGTCTTTTAGGACTTGAATGAATTTTGTGATTTAAGGAGTTTAACTGCTGCTTTAAAGGAGAAATACATTATTCCCAAGAACTTTCAAATGTTATTTAGAAATAAGTATACAAGTTTGCTTTCCCATTACAGCTTCCATTTATCACTTATGCCTGAGGGACTTTCAAAACTTTTCTCACTCAGGACGCCCTTCAGCTCCGCAATAAGGAGAATCCCCACACTCTAGCCTGTGGCAATTTGAAGTATGGAGATGAGACCAAAAGAACTTGGTATCTGCCGCGATTTGTCACTAGACAGGAATAATGTTAAAAGAATTGAGACTTCACTGCAAGAACTTTTAAGCTATAAGCTTCACCCTGGCTAGATAACCAATTCTACTATTTCCATACTTTAGTTCTGTGATTTTGTACGAAAAAATAAACATGAGGCTCACTCATTATTGCCACCATCTGGAAATAGGTTTGCTTTAGAAACTGACTCACCAGAGGTGAAAATGAAGGAGGGATGGAATGATACAGGTCAAAAAACAGCTGCAGAGTTGAAGAGTCTAAGAACGCTGGAAGAAAGACACAAGAGCACTTCACTGAGGACGTCTGCACAATGCTACTGGCACTATGCGTTGGGGAGCATGTATCTCTTCTGCTTTCTAATCTTACAGAATGTGTCCTTTGAAAGTGACGGGTAGCTCTTTTGAGAAACAGATTTATTCTTCTGATAATCAGAGAACAAGATAACCAGGATGCTGTTCACAGCAAGAATTTTTATCATTAGGAACACACGAATATAAACACATGTTCTTTTGCTTCATTTTGTTTTTAAAGCTAGACATTATTACCTCAAATGAACATCTCTGGGTGGTTAATGTAAGATGGTCAAAGTCACATCGGTGAGTAATTTAGTGCTCTTCCAGGCTGTGGGAGTCTAGAACAGGGGTGTCAAACTCATTGTCACCGGGGGCCACATCAGCCTCGCGGGTGCCTTCAAAGGGCCGAACGTAATTTTAGGTCTGTACAAATGTAACTACTCCTTAACTAGGGACAATGAGCTTGGCGCTGCTGCTGGGTAGAAACAAGGTGCCAGACTGGATAAAACAAGGTCAAGGGCCGGATTCGGCCTGCAAGCCCCCTGTGAGTCTGGAAGATCCTCCAAGAACCTCTCCCTCACTTCATACGGATAGATGTTGAAACCCTAAATGTTCTTGTACAATAAGCAAGGGATTGCCGGGGGTCCTGTGACCACCCTACAGACGCTATGTGAGCTGAGCAGCAGCCTGTTTCAGGCGTGCGACTCCCTTACCTGATCTCCAGCTGGTGGGAATCTGGACTGTGCACAGGTCATCTGAGGACTCATCAGTAGACGTGCCGATGAAATCAAAGTTCAGGCAGTTATGAGTGAGTTTGAGCAGCTGCATGAGCAAACCATGCTGACTTTCATCATTCAAGTTCAGGTTCTTTCCGGAAGCCTGTAAATATGACCACCCAATGAGTTCCAAACAATCACTCCTCTCTTTTAAGCCTGTTAGCGGACTCACAAGCAGGCTGCTGAGCCAGAAAAGGGGGGCTCTATTTCGACACAGAAGCGCGATGTCTCCCTGGCCACAAGATGTGGTGTTTCTCTACCTTACTGTTACTGTGAAAACCCTTGCTCCTTATTTGATATTACAACACATTTACCATAAAGCATGAAGCTGGTATTTAAAGAAATCTCCCTCTGACCCTTATTCTTTACATGGAGACACAGTGGCCACAGGGACTCCTGAAGCAATACGTGTGGTCACTTTGTTTGTCTGTGAAATTCTAGCTATTTCTAGACAGGGTTAAATTTCAACTCTGGGAGGGAGTTCTAGTAAGTTATATACCCTGTCCTATGTTCCTTCTTCTTTTTAATATTACCATTACAAGCATCAACAAATATCTTTGAAGCAAAACTTAAAACAAAATCCCCACTGAGCATTACTTACTCACTCACAGTTTATCTGCCTATAGCTCAATGCTTGGACCTTAACTACTGGGACTCTCACAATCAAAGTTCACACCAGCCATGACCTTGGTGACCGGCTGGCTAACTGTTTTTGATAGTATCCGCAAGGACGATGCAAACCTCAGTTTTGTCAAAAGCGTTTCCCCTCCGGGGGGTACAACAGCTTTCCCCAGGCAGCCTGCCCAACCTGAGGACTATCTGGGAATTCTGAGATAAGTAATTGAGGAAAAAGATGGAGAACATTAAGTGGAGTGATGGAAAGAATCCCAACTTGTTTCTAAAATGAAAGTTGGGACACACTGGAAAATGAGAACAAGAACCAAAAAACCCTAAATTCCCCAAATGAACAAAGAGCCAGAGGCTAATCCCATTTAGCTTTCTATGGGGACAGAACAGCCAGGCATTGAAGTTAATTAACATTTCTTAGTTCAATTCTGTCAATAAATTAATTGAAACACCAACTTTTCTATTTTAAAATAGGTAATTTCCTTATGTGATACTATCTATCCCTTCAGGTTATGAAATCTAAATGGATGCTGAAATTTCAATGTGCTTTTCCTTACAGATGTTGCTTGTTTATTTGCTGCTTTTAGCTCAGCAGGGGACGGGGAGTCAGCCTAGTTTCAGTGTGTCAGCAGTGTCACCCGAGCCTGCTTTCAGAGCACTAAAGTAACATGCTTTTACTCCTGTAGGAAGATTCTATGTCGGTACCAAAAAAGCAAACGACAGAACCTCAAACTTTGTGGTACCCTAGGTTCCTTTAAGACAGGAGCACAGGAGAAGTGTTCCCTTACTGCTCTTACAGAGGGAAACAGATCTGAAATAGGGAAATCACAATCCTCTCTCTAACACCAGTCTGGCAAGTTTCTTTAGCATCCAGATCCAGACACAGGTATTGTGTAAGAGATGATGATGAGGATATGTGCTCATAGGGTCCATTAAGAGACAATATCTAACAAGTACCCACTCATTCTCATCCTTTCAAAATGAACGAGGATGCCAGACCCAACCTACAATCTCACCTGTTTTAGTAAATTGCAGGAAAGTGTGAAGATATCAAATAACGACGAATCTCGGAAAGAGGAGGCTATTTTTCTGTGCTTGGTTAAAGGATGGGTGGTGTCTGCCTATGCAGAAAAAGAAACCAAAGCAAGTTTAGGGTTCACTGCGAGAAAACCTTTCCATGCAGACTTCAAATAAACTAGATCTGCAGTTAAGAGAAGCATAAACATAAAACACATTTTTAACACGTACATCACTGTGAGATCACACAGTGTGAGAGGGCGGAAGAACAGCAGCTGCTGAGGACCCTGGAGCTCGCGGAGGGCGGACAGGAGAAGGAGCGAGTGCCTCCACTGCTAAGTTTGAACTTCCTCTGCACTTAGGTAAAGGTAACAAACTTTGGCAGGCATTGCTGACAACTACTACTATGTTGTATTGTGGTTTAGTTTCAAAAACAGACAGTAGCAAGGCTTGGGTTTTGGTAAATAGTCCACTGGGCTGAAGTTACTGCAGAATTTCCAAAAACAGTCATTAACCAACAGCCATGAACTTAAATGACCAACGGCCGGTAAGCCCTTTCCTCCTTCTCCAACCTATTTATTTCTACATAGAGTCCAATCACAAAAGTAAATGCTTCAATTCAATGGCTGTCCTGGCCACTTATTCTGTTCTTGTCTTTTTGCCACATTTTAAAGGTTTCTGTGGTCAAGGACTCAATCTTTCACTTCTTTAGTATGTCTTCCATTCCTGACACATAGTAGGTACTCAACAGTGGAATAAAAAAACCTCAAGGTTGTCAACGGTATTTTAGCCTAATTGAAAGCTTAAATCTCTTCTATATACTGACCAATTCATCCAAGAGGGAGCTCGTTTTGTTTCTGGAACATTAAAGAATAATGAGGCAAGATTTTTGACAGACAACCAATTATGGCCCCTCCTAGATTTTATTTCTAAATTCAAATTGGAATGGTAGCAGAAACACATTTTCTGATTTGAATCTGATAAAGGCCTAAAAAACCCCACAGAAAATTAAGTTATGTAAAGGTTCAAAATATTCCTCAATTCCAGCTTCAGTGTCACTGTGTACCATAAATGTCCTAGGTAAATAAGTCACTGCTAGATTATACGTCATGTACCACATAGTATGTGCTATGCTGACCATAATACCGAGAACAAATACATTAAATGTTCTGCACCCATTTCTATTGTTTTCTTAAAAAAGACTAGTAAAACTTTAAAGTTTTTAGAAATACCAACACTGTGCTTAGTTAATGTATGCTCTCTGACTACAAAGGTAGCATTAGTTAAATAAGAAGTCAGTTATTAAGAGCACAGGCTCTGGAATAAGACTGTGTGGGTTCAAGTTCAGATGCTGCTGCCGGCTGTGCCACCTTGGACAAGTTACTTAACCTTTATGTACCTCAGCTTCCTTCTCTAGAAATGGGATAACCACAGCACCTATCTAGGACTGTCGTGAGAATGAAAGTGGTTAATGTAAGTGCTTAGAACAGTGCCCTTCACACAGTGATCACTCAGACGCAAAAGCTATTATTATTATGATAATTACCAACCACAATGGGGATTGCAAGCGACAGTACTGGCTCCAGATTTTAATAGGTTTAATAAGCAAGTGTATTTACAATAGTACCTACTCACAGTTGAAACTTCTCATGGGTTAATAAACATGCCCACATAAATGTGGGCAAGAGCAACAGTGATGCCAATGTAACTATTAGCTGACAACTGAAGGGTGAGATATTACAACTAATATTCATGCTGGCCTGTTCAATAATTATAAATTTTAGCTGGATACAAAAATAAATAACTGAAAAAATAATAGCCAGAGCAAAAGAAAGCCACTGGTGTTTCCTCTGTAGTGATCGGTACCATCAATGACTACTTAAAAAATTACCTGGTATTTAGTAGAATGTTTTATGCATTCTGAAAAGATTACCAGCAAAGTCTGTAATGCTAGGACACAGTAATTAGCTATTAAATGATCAGAAACATGCATTACTGTATACAGCAGAAGAGGCACACACATGATGCCGGCTCCACTTTTGTGATTCCTCTTTTTGGACTCATTCTTTTTCGTTAGCAAAGAAATTATTTCATTAAGGTTTTGATTTAGGACACTGCTCGCCTGCATCTCTACTAATGAACGGGAGCACCAGGGAGGAAAGCGGAGATGAGGGTAAAACACACTGGAGACGACAGGGGACCGGGGTGGAACAAGCAAGGTCGGTCATACTTACAGAGGAAAGTCCAATGCGACTCTTTTGTTTCAAACGGGCATTAATCACTTACCGCAAAAGCACACAACTGCCAAAAAAGATCATCCCACACAGAGCAGAAAACACCAGTACTAAGAAAAAATATGGCACTTACTTCAATGAGGAAGGCTGTAGCACTTACTTGATTAATTTCATTGGTTAGCTGAGATAAAATTGTGACGCCAATGATGCAGTATTCAACACTATCCTGGTTAAAAAAAAAGGAAAGCGGAAAGAGGTGGTGTGTGAAGCTGATTTCAGCACTGGAAATGCAAGTCATCCTTTAGAAGTGACAGAATCATGTGTTGCTATTAAAACTGCCTAGACAAGGTGGCATGTGATTGTGGTTTAAAGCTCCTGCTTTGCAGGACATAAAACCTAAGTGCCATAAAGGAAGACTGCTAAGTCTGATGTCATCAAAACTGGAACCTTTCATACTTTAGAAAGAGCCATAAGCATGACACCATGCACATTATAAAAAGAAAAAGTGGCAAAACACACTTAAGACAAATTACAAATGAATTTACAAAGAAACTGTATACAACAAGAAAAAGGCAAAGAACCTGATTAAAAAGTGTACAAAAATAAACTAACATATGAAAAATTGTTCCATCCCATTCACGACTCAAATGCTGAGACACCAATTATTTTTACCTATTGAAACAGAAAAATAACAAAGTTGAGGTCCCAGGGCGGGGGCACAGGGAAATAGGCACCCTTTCATTATCGGAGGGAGCTACGTTTTCTGAGGGTGATTTGGAAATATCTTTAAAAGCCAAAATACACATATCCTTTTGATTGAATAACTCTAATATTCCCTATACACTTACTCAAAGTGTGATAAGATCGATCAATTGATCTGTCTATGTATCTATCTCTCTGAACATCACGGAAGTATTTATTTAACAGTTTAACAGTCAAAATATGTAAACAAGGCATGTCTCCTCCCCTCCTGGGGACACGCCTGCATCTTTCCTTTTCCCTTCCCCCTCTTCTTTCCCAAGAGGTGTGCTCCTACGCTCTAAGGGTCCCAACAAGACTTCCAACCAGGGGAGCAATGGACAGTGGCAGTTTGTCCCAGGCTACTCTCCAAGGCCCCCTTCCTCTGACTTTCAGTGAGCTGACAGCAGCCTGGCCTTGCTCACTCTTTCCCTTCATGTTTCTAGAGAGCCAAAGCAGCTCTGCCTAACAGTCTCCTGTTGCTTCTTCTAGACCCCTTCTTCTTTCACTGTCTCCAGCTGACAAATGTACTCTCAACTGGTTGGAGCACTGTCCCATACTCGAAAAGGTTGCAGGTTTGATCCCTCGTCAGGGCACATATGAGAGGCAACTGATCAATGTTTCTCTCATATGGATGTTTCTCTATCAACTCAATAAATAAATGTACTTTCAAAAACAAAAACGAACCTAAATGCCTACCCACAAGAGATCAGTTAATTAAATTATGGTATTTTAGATCAACATACGATGTATACATTAGAAAGAATAAAGGAGGTTTGCTTGTGCTGACATGTAAACATGCAAAGCCAAGACATATTAAGAGGAAAAAGGCACAGAGAAGAACTGCCAAATAATTCTATTTTGTGTACTTTTTAGACAGAACAGAAGATACCCCAGTATCTCCATGTTGCTTCTCCCATTCCTATGACATTAAATATACATATCACACCTGTAAAAACCTTGTGACATCTGTGATTGCATTTCTGAAGACATAGTCATCCTTCTGACAGTCAAACCAGCCCAGTTTTGTGATTCTGGCATATAACTGAATGAGTGCTTGTGTCACAAAAGTAGCCAGCTTCGGCCGAGTGGCAAGGTAGTTGAGCACATAGTTCCCTGTAAAACAAAAACAACCCACATGACAGAAAAGCTTTGCCAGGAAAAGGCATACATCTGTAAATGCACGGAATAGCTAAGAAGTGGCAAATTTATATTATTAGCCCTAAATTCCCTTAATACTTCATGCTATTGAGAAATGGGACTTTGAATTTAAGGTTAGTAGGCTTCCCAACTGAGAACTCTGGACTTGCCACAATGAAGAACCTGAAGTATGGCAGCCTTGAATCTACTCCTAGGTGGTTAAAAACACAGTCTGCACAGAGTTCAGAATCCTGAACAATGTTTTTCTTACTCATTAGTGACAGTAAGGACCGAATGAGAGAAACCTTCTGACGACAAAAGGGGTTACTCAGGCTTCATCTAGCAGTAATTATTTTGGGTATGCTTCACTTTCGTAAGCTGAAAATCTGGAGGGTGGGGGGCTGTATTCTAGATATTCTGTATGCTTAGCAAATTCAGAACATTACCAAACAAGCAACATAAATTGAACTGTTACCAGCAATCACTAAACCAACTACTTTCTTTAGGAGAGAACAGATGATTCTCTACTTACGAATATCTATTCGCTGTTCCAATGGTAGAGGGTTGTTTGTGCGTGATACAAGCTTTGTAAGGCATGTAGCTGCCAGTAACTGGGAGTATGACGACTGTGAAAAGAGGGGAAAGTCAGTCAGGAGATTTTTTATTTGGAGATTTGTGCTCAGATTCAAGAAAAATTAGTTTTGCTGTATTCGATCTTTTGGATTTTAGAGGGTCTATCACTTCAAGAGGCCTGTAGAGCATATGTGCTCATTTAGCTGATTTCAACCATGAACAAGGGGCAGGATACAGTGAACGCCGATCACAGCGACCCAGTATCTCCACCACTCCCAGGGGGCAGATGTAGAGGGGATCTTTTCAGAAAGATTCTAATTTTTAGAAGACAAATCTGTTCTTTCTTTTAAAATAATACATCTTCAACTATCAATAACCTTGTAAAAGTTTCATCTCACAAATATTCCCAAAGTCACCTCAAAATACTCCTATTGTATGGCAGGAAGGAAGAATAAGAAGTATTAGAGGGGACCACCGCATTGTGCTGTACAGTTAAACCACAAATTATGTCTTTCTCCCAGCACAGCTATCAATCAGCTACAACTTTGGAAAATATATATGCTAGTTTTAAAGTAAATTCGTAACAATTTTTTATGAGAAAGAAAAAATATGGCCACAGCAATGGAATACCATTATCATATGCTCAAGTGTAGATTTTAATGAATTTTAACCTTGTGGAGAATCAGAATAATCTCTCTGATCATAATGTGCAAGAAGGAGTCATGTGCAAATCCCTCCAAGGACTACACTATATAATGTCATATGACAGACACTCAGAAACATCAAAATAATTTAATCAAGGACAAAGGATAATTTTCTATGAGACTAAAGTCCTCAAGACAGCAGGCCATCCACAGGCATTATATAACACTACCTATTACAAAAATAATTTAAGCTTAAGAAAAAAAATCTATCAAAGTGACTTTGACTCAGTAACCTTGAATGTGGTTTAAACTGATTAGAGTGGGTGTGTCAAATCACTAATGATGCAAGAGAGGCTACTGTAACTATGTAACATGGCGTGTCACTATATACTATGTAACATGTACATGGTCTTTACACTCAGTGACGCCAATAACTCTGCTAAATCTCTAAGAAGTCAACAGAGATGGAACAGGCAGACCCCACTGTGATTAGGTGTTTTCAGCACTGCACTGATCCTGTTTCATTCCAGCCTGCTACCTGTCAACAGGAGGGTCTTGAGTTAACACAGTGTCAGCGATGACACTATGGGGCTCCAGTGGGAGTCACCCGGAGAACCTAGTTGTGCATTTCCCACAGTACAAACCTAAGTGGACCAATCCTAGGATCGAGTGATTGAATAGGTATCTATAAAATACCACATGTGAAAACAACAGAGTACCATGCAACCTCTGACCATGACCGTAACCTTCAGATACTTAGAAAAAGAGTTAGCTTACTAGCTACTAAAGGATAATTTTTAGACTCTAATCTGTTCTACTTATTGCATAACAGTGTAACACTCCTAATGAAAATTCAGAAATGGAGTCATCTAGAACTCTACCCTGTCAACAGATCACCTGCTCTTATTCTTCTCACAGTTCCCTCCAGTCATAAGTGTGGTACTAGCTGCTAGCCTGGCTGGAATTATGACTCTCTTAAAGCCCTTTAGTGATACCCTGGTTGGATTCTTAGCCTTCCAGAAACACCCATTTTGCCAAAAACATTAATTTAATTGAACTATGTCTCATTAAAAGCATCATTTTGGTCACTGCATTGCTATTTGCTGCTGGAAGAGGCTCTAATTCCATTTTTTAAAACTGCAACTTCCTGTAATTTTCATTGTCAAGACCATTTCCCCTACACGTCTAAGTCAGTGAGCAGCAGCTACAGTACAGACGAGGAAAAACAGGGAAGATGAGGGATCTTGGGTGGTGACATGGACTTTGTGGATAGGAAAGGTCATTTGTACACAACCCTGTCTTTTTTTGCAAAGAGGTACTACTTATGAGTAAACCAGAGAAATGGAGTCCTAGAAATTAGACTCCAGACGAAAAATGACCGGACAAAATACATGTTCAGTGGTAATTGACTGCCGAGGCTGTATGGCTTTCTTTTTTATTTTTGCTAACCTGGCAGGTATGGTACTTTTTAAAAGTGCAATTAAGAAGGCAGAGGCATCAACAAGAATCAAGGAAAAGAAGCAATCCCAACCCTCTCCTAAACCAGACTATATTTTCTTAACCCTCTGCCATCCCTTGCGACTTTTCAAATCTTACGTACACTTCCCCTTTCGAGGAGCAGCTGGCACTTGTTCAGGCAGTCAGGGCTATTGGTGAACTCAACCAAGGCTTTCTCTGCCTGGAGCCGAGTGGCTGTGTCTGTGGTCTCATACAGCTGTTTGCACAGGTTCTCGAGCTGGGCCAGGCTCTGGAAAAGATCAGTCAGGAAAGGAGTCAGTGCAGCCACCATATGAGCAAGGTACTATGCCTGAAATGACTGGACAAAGAGAAATAATCATCAGTGAAGACAGACTTGCTTCTCAACTCTGAGAAGCCGGGTGATCTTTATCTAATAGTATCCATTTATAACTCTTTCTTTGATGCTTTAGAAGACAAAATGATAGAATGGCTAATCAAACTATGTATTTTTTCAGTTATTCCCTTAAAGATCAATCATGAATGATACTTTTCCCTTGAAAATACCCATTCTCCTAAGCTTTTCCAAAAGGTTTTCAAATAAAAATTCAAAATGTACTTGTCTACCAATATTATGAATACAAGAGGCACAGCTGTGAAATTAAGCACGTACACACCAGTGTGGGCGTCCTATACACTTTTACATAGTTTTAAATATTTCCCCTGTGCCAAGCACTTATGAGCTCACAGTCATGCAGGAAGACGGCCAGCCTCTCTGAGAGCCCTCCAGAGCGCAGCTACGCACCTTCCTCCCTGGGTCCCTCATGGCTGAAGTCCCGCAGACTCTCTTCTGCTGTACTTTAAACTCTTGCTTCGGTTCCAAATTTAAAACGGCAGGGTCAAAATAAATTCAACCCTAACATATGCGCACACAGAGATAAAACAACGGAAACGCCCCCAAACAAACCCTCATCAAATCTTGAACCAGTTCCAAGGAGGCAGGAAGGGGATGGGTATGTGCTTTAGTCAAAACTCCAAAGAGACACAAATCTCCTTCCACTTAACGTGATGTTTGAAAGCAAAGAGGAAAGAACTAGTAGGAGTTGATTTAACTATCACCTTTTACTAACTGGAGAGGGGGACAAATACCTGTTAGTCTTTAAAGGAATGGTTTGGACTTGAAGAAGGAATTTTCTACAGTAGCAAAAGATTTGGTTTAGTTCAAGGAATCCTACTATTAGAAATGACAATTCTGACAAGAACAAACATAATAATAACAATTAAACAAACCAACCTGGGTAAATAGCCTAAAATATATTACACAGCCAGTCTGACCAAGGCTTTTATTATTACTTTATTTCACTACGCTGTGACTATAAATCACAGCTCTTCCACTAAGCAGGAAAGCCCTTGGGGCAGGATACCTATTTTATTCAACATGATTAATAAATTTCAAACATTAATCTAAAGGAAACGAGGAAGACAAATACTGACACACTAAGATCATCAGTATCGCTTCAGAGAGCCCCCCCACCTCGACCCCAATTGCCCCTGCCAAGACCAAACACAGCCACCGCCAGTCCAGAACAGAACAGAACAAAACAGAACAAAACAAACCATCGGTCAGAACACCTTGGGGCTTGGATTAGGTCTATGTTTAACTGGTTCCTCTTTGACTTCCATTCGATACCTTCTTCAATTCAAAAGCACAGAGAAAACCACATTTGCAAAGATCTCAAGGAATAAAGCTCTATAAGCACTACCTAGATTTTTTCCCATATAAACACCAGGAATTAATTATATATATTCCATAAAATATATGCGAAAGTCAGTGATCTGCTTGCCAATACTGGCCTAAGGCTCTACTGACAAATAAGTCAGTTTAACTATAAATTCCCACATTCCTAAGCAAGGGATTAAATCTCCCTCATAAGGTTTTTGTTTCAACCCTAGCAGGCAAGTTTTCCCCCCTGACCTATAAAGTGGTTAACTTAAAAGAAAGGGCACAAATTATTTTAAAAATAGGTAACACAGAAGACACCCCCAGAAAGACACCCTAACTAAATGGAAGAATAGCTGTAGAACCAGGTACTCGCTATCAGGGAGCAGCAGCAGCCTCACAACCCCCACAGCTGCCCCACACTGAGCTTTCCAAAACCCCGAACAGATATCCCTAAACAGTCACGCTGCTTCAAGTACAATGATCTCCTTAAAGTCTGATCAATCAGTTCCTGGCAGCACCTCCAGCGCAACTCTTGTTTACGTTTATTACAGCAAAGTTGTTCAAACGGCAATGGCTAAGCATCTGTCACCAGTGGTTCCTCACAGCTACAGACAGACATACAGGTTATGGTGGGCTTTTCACTGTCGTCGTGCTCTGCTTTACTTTAGCAGAGAAAAACATACTGCAGGGTAAGTCTGGAAATGAGTTCTCAGCTCAGGAAACAAGACTGTTTAAAAAACAAAAAAGTAATCTGACCATTCACACAAACAGTTTGGAGGACTATTTCTTTGCTCTATTTCTTTGTTTCTAGAAGAACAGATAGGAAACAACTGTGTTTTCACAAACAATTAGTAGAAACTCTAAAACCCGCAGAGTTAGGAGTCATTGCATCGGCGCTGCCCGTGCTCCCGTGGAAGGAGTGGGGCCGAGACATGTGCACCACCTTGTTTTGGATCCTCATGTTTCTAAAGCAAATCTCACAGATTATTCTGAATTATCTTTTTTCTGGACCCAGAATAAAACAATTTACCCTACAACTGTTTGACTAGCCATTAGGAGCAGTGCTCCACCATTTAGGATGGCAACAACACACTCAGCACCCTCCCCTCTGCTGGGTCACAGCCGTGTGACACCAGTTCTTACTAAGGATGGCTGTCGTCTCATGGTGCCCATTCAGTCACATAGAGAACGCCTCTTTTCTGTTCCTGAGACGGCCAAACCGACAACCCACAGAGAAACTTCCATCTGGTCCCACTGCAAAAGAGAAGCTGGTCTGGGTGAGATACTTCACAGAACGGGAAGGTGACCTTCAACTAACAAAGTGCTGCTTTAGTATAAAAAACTCAAGGGGATCAAACCCTCAAGCCTACATTGCAATAATTTCACCAACAATAGTTACAAAGAAGGTATTAAAAGAATGTACCTTATTTAATTTTAGCAATGTTATTATATATAGTCTTTTAAATCTGGATAGAGAACTCAATTATTCTCTTTTCAATATAAGGTGCTACCAGTTGAGACTATAAACCTCCGAATATAATAATTTATCTGAAGAGTTGCCTCTAGATTAGAAGAAAATAAACATTTTGTTTGTATGTCACACTATTTCACAAAGCAGAATACCTTGGAATTTATTCTTATTAATTTGTAAAATATGCTTTTTAAAAAGCCTGATAGTACATATTTTTAAATTAGTCTCACTGCTTTAAAAGAAAAAATCCACTTGGAGCTTCGCAACCAGAGACTAGGACACTTGCTTTGAGGAAGGATTTGATGACACTCCCAGCAAGGCCGATGACTATCGTAACCCTTGGATGACTAGTGAGATCTGTAGGTAGCACACCCTTAATCTGACAGCTACCCGAACCAGCTGAAATGATGAGAAGCCACCATCCCATTACAAAGTATAAAGGGAGGCTCAACCCAGAGAAGTTCTTATGAAGAGTATGGAGTAGAATTACCGACTTGATAGGTAAGAATTGCTGAAAAAAGAAAATCAAGCCACTTTCAACCTGT
>VMDR010002358.1:0-93947 GCA_007922815.1 Macrotus californicus
GTGCCTTGTAACTCAAGCTCCGATGACCCCGTGAAACTGACAGCTAAGCGAAAGGGGAGTGTACGATTTAAATCACCACTTGGAAGAAAGGTGTAGACCTACCCTCTCCAATTCAAAGCCTCTTTCCTCCCTCATCCCCCCCAACAAGCGACACGTTCCAGAGCACACCGCGAATATCAGATATAAAAGCACAAGGAGAGCGCCCACGTCAACCCTAAGTGAAACACATGACAGCCATTGTGGGGGGTCTGGGCGTGAACCCCTCAAGGACTCAAGAACGCTCACCCCCTCTGGACAACACGGGGATGCAACCCTAAGCGTGAAAGAAATCTCGTACGTTGGTATCTGCCCGCTTACAAGCAGTGCGGTTAATGTAACGTGATGATTTGTCTTCCCTGGAAGCCTGAACACGGTCCTGGTAAGAACCGCATGATAATTACACTACGTATGGAGAGCTTGCTTTCTTTTTAAGAAAAAAAAAAAATTATTGATTTTTGACGATGACAAATGTACATGACCATTGTTAAAATTTTTAAAAATTACGACTATATAGCAAAGAGGAGAATCTGCATAATCACACCGTCCTAAGGAAGCTCATTAGCAGTTTGTACCACCTTCTCCTAGAACACAGCCTCTCCGACAACTACGGCCAGCTGTGGGCGGCGCGCTCTGCCTCTGGCTCACTGCCCGCCGGTCATCAATCCAGCGCAGAACGTGCGGCAATTCCAGAGAGGCGGCTGTGAGCATCCAACTCATTTTACCACCCATCTAGCCAGTTCCTTTTCTGACCCTCGGCTACATTCACTTGTGACTACTAAGACTAGTCTTCTTTTAAAAAATTTTCAGTTCCAGTTAACATTCAATATTATTTTTTATTAGTTTCAGGTATACAATTTACAAAGTGGTCCCCCCGGTAATTCTAGTACCTACCTAGCACCATACACAGTTACTTCGACATTACTGACTATACTCTCTAGGGCTACCATGCTCTTGTAAAATGGTGACATTTCACTCTTCTTCGTCTTAGTGCCACTGTCTCTGCAGAAAACTCTGTGGGTGTGGGCAAAAGCAGGGTTACAGTGGTGAGCACGTGGAGCACAGAGTTTATCCTTGCACTATTGTTTGTGAATTATTGTATTATTTTCCACCCAAACAACTGTAAAGCTACCTTCTGCCCACCCTGCATGTCCAGGGAACGCTTACTGAGCCTATGAAGGGCAGTGGGCTAAGTTCAGTGGAAGGTGTGCAAGCGCAGTCACACCTGTCTCTGGGGGCCCACAACCTCGGGGGTCAGACTGCCCCCGGCCCCACTGAGGGGCGCTAACCACAGAGGGGCAGTATGGGGAGGTTATTCAGGACAGTGATTCTGAAGCTTCTGGCATGTTGTTAAAATGCCTTCTATTTTTAAGATTTTATTTATTTTTAGATAGAGGGAAAGGGAGGGAGAGAGGGAGAGAAACATCAACTGGTTGCCTCTCACATGCCCCCAACCGGGGATGGAACCTGCAGCCCAGGCACGTGCCCTGACCAGAACCGAAGACCATTCAGTTTGCGGTACGACGCCCAACCCATTCAGCCACACCAGCCAGGACAGGCTTCTGGCATGTTTACAGACAACCTGGAGAACAGATGAGAACAGTGTTGCGACCCAGGAGACGACTTTTCGAACAAGCTCTCAGGTGATGCTGATGCTGTGACCTTTGATGAGCGTTCTTTTGAGCCATTTAAACTCCTAAGAATCGTTACGGACCCCAGAGAGCTTTTGATTGTGAGAGTTTGATCTGCTGATATTGACTGTATTAGAAATTAAACCAGAGAAGTTTAAAAAATATTAATTCATTAAAAATAAGCCTATGTCTTAATGTAAGTATCATCTATAAAAATAACTAATTTTTCATAACATCAGTTACTTCATAAAAGAACTCACATTAAATAAAAATATTTTCCAAAACAAAAGCAAATCCAGTGAGAAAAGTGTCAGGTTCTGCATCTGTGCAGACCTCTTTGATTTCTGGCTGCAGAGGAAGAGCCTGTCTCTCTAGTTGAGGACGCTGCTTTGGGTGGCACGTAGGAAGAAAACCTGTGTCCCTCAAGTAAGTTGCTGGAAGAGGGAGGGCAGCTGACAGCCCGCTCGGATGACTGTGGGCTCCTCTGACCCCACCCCAAAGCTCGACAGGAGGTAGCTCCCGGGAGGCCCGCTGTTACGTCGAGCCTCGAACCTTACCGGTGAGGGTCTTGACCCCCCCACATCAGGGCCAGTGCCGCTTTTTGCTCTTCGATGGCCCTCTGGCCCACGAGTGGTTTTATAACATCACTTATTGCTCATCTGGAAAACACTGGTCACGAATTATGTAGCTCTTCCAGCGGGGACCCCTTTCGTCAGACGTACAAAGCCCCCCTTCACTCTCACGGCTGCCCGTCTCAGCAAGGGAGGCCGTGGCACTGGGGAGCGGAAGCTCGCACCGGCAGGTACAGATTTTCCAAAACTCGAATTTTCCCTTGAAAGCTTGAATTGATAATGGACAACAAACACGGTCAGCTATTTTCCTTAAGGTGACAGTGTCATTTTATTTTTTGAGAAACCGCCTGCTAATTATTCAAGTCTGAATAAGCACTTTGCCTGTCAGTCGCCCTTCAAGTAAACCGGTGCCGGTGAAGAGCGGCTCTGAGGTTACTGGGTTTTGCCGTCGGCGTTGCGACTGTAAGAAAGTCCCGATGCCTGGAGAATGGACGGACTGGATAATCTAATTGAGAGAAAAAAACAAACCCAGATGGTGGGGCATATTTTAAAAATGACTGAAATTAAGAGCTAATGGAGTTGACATAATTTGGGCCAAGAATCCAGATGCCAGGAGTTTCCCCTGGGCATTGCTCCTGTTCATCCTCATCTCCCCGAACCAAAGTATTTATTTTTATTTTTATCCTCTTGCCAGAGGACATGCTTATTGGTTTTAGAGTGAGGGGAAGGGAGGGGAAGAGAGGGAGAGAAACATCGATGGGTTGCTTCCTGTACACGCCCTGACTAGGGACCAAACCCACAAACTTTCGGTTTGCAGGGCGATGTTTCAACCGCATGAACTGCTCTGGCCAGGGCTGAACCTGAGCTTTTACTACTGGAAAATGGAAGGGTCAGGCCAGATGGCGTGTAGGGTTCTGTTAAGTTTTAGGACTAAAGCCTGTCACGTATAAAAATACAGTCACGGGGGAAACGCAAGTCAAAACCAGTGAGACGTCACTTCCCATCCACTAGGACAGCGATCATCTCAAACGACAGACACAGGAGCCAGTGTCGGTGAGCAGGTGGGGACCCTGGAACCCTCACGCGCTGCGGGTGGGAATGTCAACCGGCGCAGCTGCTTTGGAAAACAGTCTGGCGGTTTTTCAAAAGGTCAGACGCAGAGTCAACACGTGACCCAGCAGTCCCACTCCTCGGAGAGTAATCGAGGGACGGAAGCACATCTGCACACAAGGCCTGGGACGGAGGCTCACCGGGGCATTATTCAAGGCTGCCAAGGAGCAGAAGTGCCCTCATGCCCATCAGTGGGTGCACGGATAAATCACACGTGCTATGTGTGCACATAAGGGAACACTACTTCGCATTAAAAGAGAATTTTGACACGCGCTACAACACATGAACTCTGAAAACATTCTGCTCCACACCGCGTGAGTCCACTTACGTGAAGCGTCCGGGTTAGGCAGACCCCAAGACAAAGGAGGTGCGTGGCTACCAGGGACTGGGGTGCGGGTGATGCCAGTGACGTTAACGCTACGAGGTTTCTTTTAGGAGGCTGAAAAGGGTGTAACATTATGTGTGGCAACGGCTGCACATTCCTGTGACTGTGTTAAAAATGACTGAGTTGTACATTTTAAATGGTTGAGCTGTGTAGCATGTGAGCTTTGGACCCTTCAAAGTGGAAACTAATGTCTAAAAATACAACGACAAAACAATACACACAAACACACCAGGCAACCCCTCAAGCAAGCCTGCTAAGTGCTGCCTCAGTGGCCAGCACCCCGGGCGCCCACAGAATCGAGGGGCCCACACCTTCCACCCCCCTGCCAGGCTGGGACGGCGCAGCCGGGTGGAGGCCTTCCATCGGGTGTGCAGAGTCTGCGGCCACCCCCTTTCTTTCCTTCTCTCACCCCTGCCCCATTTACAGAATAGAACAGCAACAAGTAACCCCACATCCTGCCTGCCCCCTGCCCTTCAGTCCGTCCCCGAAGCTCTAGATAAACTCGAGGGCAGGGAAAAGCCACTCTGCGCTGCACGCCCTCCAGTCTGAGCAGGGAGGGAAGATGAACTGTCCCCGTCCTCTCAGTGACACACAGAAGCACCTCACGAGCATGTATCTTCACGAGACAATCCAGCTCGTCACGTGCAGGGTTTCTCTCCGCACCCTGCTCCTGCCACACGGGCACACGGCAGCCTTGCACGTGTGCCTTCCTCTGTTCCCTTCCTTCGCAGCATAACCATGACCTGACGTGACACACCACTGGTTGGCTCACTGGAGGCCTGTCCTCCACACGGAGGAGAGCTTCGGGCGGGCAGAAATCGGGTCCACTGCTCTATTTTCTCACCTAAACGGCGCCTGGCCCATGATAGACGCTCACTAAGTATCTGCAACTGTGTCAGAGGGCGGCCTGCCCGACCCGGAAGGCTGGCCTGAAGTTCAGGGCCAGGGGCACAGGACAGCAGGAGGACAAGCTGGCTAGGACAGGATTTTTAGCAGGGTAAGGAGAAGTGGTGACCACTTCATCTAAATGAAGCCTCAGTGGGGGGTGGGAATAAAAAATAAGTAGTACAAATTATTTTAAAAATTCAAAACTTTTAAAAAGTCTTCAGGGCTTTAGCACCCTAAGTGGTTCTGGCAACGCACACTGCCACCTTGAGGTGCAGGTGAGAGACTGAGTCCAGCAGGCGGGCCCACTCGTGGGCCAAGGGCAGGCACGTGGGCCACACCAGCCAGCTGAGCTCATTCTCTGCAGACTCTTCCTTCCTGCGGTAAGAGTGGGACTCAGGGGCTGCGGGCAGCCAGGGCTCCTTAAAAAGAGAAAAACCTTCCATACGAGTGACTTAATATAGAACAAATGTTATGTATTTAGAAGTTTAATATGTAATATGTTAATAAACTTAAAGTAAATTTAATAGATAATAAAAAAGCATTTAAAATCAATGGGGAAAATGGAATATTCAATACATGGTATAGGGACAAATGATTTTTCAATCATTTAGAAGGCAATAAAATTATATTCCTACCCTGTACCATTCAAAACAAATTCCAAGAGGGTTATAAAGTGAATGGTGAACAAAAAATATATGAAAGGTCTGGGAGAAAACATCAGAGACTTTTCTTTGTGACGCTAGGGTTTGGGAGGCCTTCCAAAGTAATTGAGAGCTGAAATGAAGAAGAGAAAAAAGATATTCCCCAGTTTTCCAAATCTGAATGGGTGAGGTTCTAGAGAGTGCACCGCTCAGCATATGTGCCTGTGCCTGTCCTTCAGGAGTGGGCGTGGGAAGAAACCCACACAGCCTTCGCAGCCCCGGGCTGACTAGACACTGGTGAACTCGGAACTTTAGGAGTTAACCATGATATGTTAAAACAATCAAGTCAATCTCAACTCCTGATATGACAGATTGTGAATTACAAAACAAAAACAAAAACATTACTTTCATCTTCTTTTCCAAAGCAAACATATTTTGAGAAATAAACATTTTAGTTAAACAAGTCTAATCAATTGCGAAATATATAGCTTTGGGGAAAAATAATTGAACTTAAGGAGTTCAACGACAATAAGAATTTAAAATTTTGTATTAAGCAACAAGGACTCCTCAGTAACTGGGGAGTGCTAATTTCAAAGTCAGGTAAATATCAACGATTAAAAAAAAATGGGAAATGTGAATTTCACAAAGCCGGCGCTTCGAAAATGTGAGATGGGACTAAGACAAACAGGTCACCCAGGACAGAAATGACTCGGTGCTGGGGTCAGATGCCATCTGTCCTCAGCTGTGTTCTCCACCCGGACAACCAGCGTGTACGTGGCTAGTCGTCTTCCAGGCGCATCCGACCTGCAGCTCACTGCTCTCCACCCAGGCTGGATGGCCTGCACCGTGGCAGCAGTGGCTCGGGCCCTGTCTGCAGCGTGTCACAAAGCCTCCAGGCGGACGTGTCTACAAGGCTCTGTGTGGATGACTCTCCCATTGTTTAAGGGGGACGTGGTACTGTAAGCTTTTGACCTCATGCCTTGCATAGTAAAGAGAGTTTTTTTTGTTTTTGTTTTAGAGGATTGTTTTTGTTTCCTTCTGTTTTTATTTTGGCCTTTCCTCTCTTTGTGTTTGCATGTAGACCAGATGTTTGAATGGGCAGATGATGGCTACAGGTGTAACGTGCTTTATACGTTATTTCTGGGGTGCTTGTACTTTGGATGGGAAATGGAATCTTGGGTTCCCCAGGCCCTGGGGCCACACTCAGCCTTCGCCCTTTCTCTCCAGTTCAGTACCTATTATTTCTCCTTTCAAATATGTGATTGTACTAACTCTTTCCATATGAAAGAATTCTCATTTAAATTAAAAAAAAAAGGAAAACTGGAGTTCAAAGAGCAAGAGTTTCAGTCAGGATAGGCATCACAGGAAATGTTTCCATGTGGTACCGACTGAGGTCACAGCGAGACGCTGCAAAGGGCCTGGACACAGGTTGCAAAGCCCGAGAGGGCAGAGGACCGAATGAAACCAGCCATGAACTGCCTGCAGCGTAGAGCTGGGGGCCTGACCGGGGCTAACAGAGGGAGGCCGGCTCAGCCCATCAGGATGGACCGTCCTGACACCAGCTGGGTCCCGTCACTGTTTTCACTGCGCCCCAAAAGAATTTTCCTGTACGTGTATGTAAGAACACGTCTACTTCTACACTGTGTGTGGGAATTACTATATTAATGTTACAGACGTTAAACAACAAAACAAATTTAAAGAGGGTAGTAAGACCAAAGAAGAGCTTTAACATCGCTACCCATCTGGTTCTTGTGAGGGTTAAATGGACGGACTCTCCCACTACCCCAGAAGGCGCCCGAGCTCCCTCACGGCTATTCAATCACTGTGACCCAGGACGCCCCACAACGGTTCCATTCTTCAAGGTGCAAGTGCGCACTGTGGCACAGGAGCATGTTTTCACGGGAAGTGCTGGGCTAGGCTCAAACACCTCAGCTTCCTCCAAGATGTCGGAGTCCGGGCTGTAGCTCAGGGTTGGGACACGCTGGTCAAGCTGCACTCACTTACCATATGGACCACTTCTGGGTAGATCGGCTCTGTGATCACATTCCGATTATGGGTGATATACTCCACCATCTCACTTAGAGCGGCTCGTTTCACCTCCTTCCACTTTAGGTCACTTAGTGGATCGGAAACAAAGTCAAAGAGGACACAGCACTGACGCAACTTCTGGATAAAAAGCTTCTCTTGATCAGCAGGAGGAACATCTGAAAAGTAGAATTTGCAAAGTGTGTTGATTGCAAAAGTGCTTAACCCCAAATTACTGTAAAACACTCTCAAGACTTTTACTATTTTTATTTTGAGTTACTAGATATTCAAGAAAAAAAAGAGCTGGGATAGGGGGGAGTGGGAAGGAAAAAGCCCCCGGTCACTGCTCAGATCACGTGCTTCACATGCTGGCGGCTGAGGCCACGGTGAGCGTGGTTCCGCCTGGAACCCCCGAGCGCACTCACGCAGACAGCATCTGCGCGCGCCAGTCACCAGCGCCAGCACTGTGTGTGCGGTGGAGCACGAGGCTAATGAAGACCTGGTGAGTGGCACGGGCACTCGCACCAACGTGGCAACTGAGCTCGCAGGTGCAGGCGCGGAAGGAAAGACACGGAGGGAGGCGGCTGCAGGTCTGCCGCTGCCGTGACCCCACGGGGAAGCCCGGAGCTGGTCCGAGTGAGCTGTTACGCACCCCCAGCAGGAGGGTCCACCCTGGCGCTCCACAAAGCACCTGCCATTCCTTCTTCTGGGCCACGGTCAGCACATGTCACATACGCTGGCAGCAACACAGGAAAGCTCAAACAGTAACAGTCACTGCTACTGACCGGTGCATACCTGGCTCAGGTACTGTCTTGAAAGCTTTACACATATTTACATTTTTTAAAATGAAACCTTCACAGTGACAGAAGATTAAGAAACAGGTCTAGAGGGTCAGTATAGGGCCAGAAAGTAATGGAGCCCTGGATGACTTTCCAGAGTTCCAGGAAGCTTGGGAAATTCCTATCTGCCAGTGTGAGCCTGACAGCTCCCCTGGGGTGAGGATGAGATCAGGGTGATACTAACAATGGGATTTATTGATAGATATTGAAACTTGTCCATGATTTGCAAACTGTCTTAGAAGATCTGTGTAGCTCAGTGACCAGTATTTTCCGAGTGATCAACAGATGATGCTTCAAAACTGTTCAAGGACAAAGAGCCACTCCAAGTCCATGTGCTAGATGGCGTCTGGGTTTTAATGCAGTGAGATGCACAGACAGCGCACCGACACGGCTTCAGAGTCCACGTCGCTAGGAGTCAGGGAAACGTCAAAGAAACGTCCACGGCGACCCGAACAGGCCACTGGGACACTCCTCTTCCCAGGCAGGCCCTGCTCCACCGCCGCCAAAACACGGTGGCGGACGGAACTCAGAGGCACGGAGGAGAATCCGGCTATCCCCTACGAAGCTGGACACGCAAGATTTGCCAAAAATATAAAATAATGCCGCCCTCTCACTCAATTTGTTTTTCTTTTTTAGAAAGCATGGCTATTTTCCTAACAGTATGTTACTTCTGTTAAGATGCAACAGGTTTGCCATTTTAGTAATGCGTTAATGACTGATGCTTACGCTTTTTAGTGGTTTAACTTCAAATGTGGCCAACACTGACAGCTAAACCCACATCGCAAACCTCTGCGGAGTCCACACCACAAGGCTTTCCCTCCGCTCCCCGCCCCTCTTCCCCACCCTAACTGTGCCCCTCCAGTTCAGGATTCTCCTCAGGCCTTTCCTTCCTTCCCGGTTGGGGCAGATGCACTACTCTGAGCTAGCCATTTAGCACTTCCTCATGCTTTGAAACAGGTGGCTGTCTTCCTTGGCATTTCTTCCCCAACTAGACACATTTGGAGGGCAGGTGCCAGGTGATGGTTTTCCAGCTCTCTGTCCCCCGACGCCCAAACCTGAATCAACCCACTTTGCGGGGAACCGTGTTCCCCTCGTCCTGCACTGTGTGCAGGACAAGGGCATTAGGACACACACCCACAGGATACTTCAGAGACCATGGGAACCAAAATTTGATTCATAAACACGAATTACTCAGGACTGTTCAACCATTTTAAGTAACATCATTACAATGTTTGGGTCTTAACACTCAATCATCCTGTCCTTTTCAATGAGAAGCTTTCATTTTCTGGGTGGCCTTCTTGCCTGTCTTCAATGCGTACTCACTCTGACACCCTCTGTTCACCCTCCAGGTTGCAGGGTTGCCTCACGAGTTCCTTTTGCAGTCCCAGCCTGTGTGTTTGGAAGCTGCGGCATTCTCAGGTTCTTGGTGCTGCAGGCAACTAAGAACCGCCCCCCCCCCCCCTCCTAAGGGCCCCCTGACACCCTCCACTCAGGACCTGTTCTCATCAGCACAGCTTCTAAGAGTGGCAGGTGAGCCCTCCAGGCACATCCCATGACCCTTAGAAGACAGGCACCACTGAGCCACGTGGAGATGAGCGCACACACTGAGCGCCCTGCCCATGGCCACCACTCTACGGGGAAGCACAGACGTGACCGCACAAGACACTCTGACGCAAGGGCCCATGGCCAGCACTCTACGGGGCAGCACAGACGTGACCGCACAAAACACTGATGCAAGGGCCCACGGCCACCTCACTAAGGGGCAGCACAGACGTGACCGCACAAGACACTCTGACGCAAGGGCGTCGGAACGCAAACCAACGCTGGGGTCATTCCAGGGGGCAGCAAAGAAGTCTTAGACAAACCAAAAGCCCTGAAAGCATCAGCCCCTTTTCAAGATGGGACAGTGACCGACAGCAGAAAAAAGGCTCAGCTATCACCAAAACAGTGAAACAAACACATTACAATTAAAAAGGAAGAACAGACGAAAACCTTTTTCTCCTGTAAAATTTCAATCTGAAATTCCTCTAAAAGGCAAGAAAATCTTAACTTTGTAGAAATTATGTCAATTCTTTCAGGGTCCCAGACAGTGAAGATATTACTATGCTGTTTTTGTTTACAGTTTATAAAAAAAGTTTGGGATTATAATCTCATAAACTCTTTTTACTTTCTAAAAACTCATTTGGCTATTTTTACAATTTCACTGTTTTAAAAAAATCCCTATCATAACAATCAAATTGAACACAACGACAAAAACATTACATCCCTAGTTACTCTAAAATATTTCCATGCGTTTCTTTTTTTAAAAGATTTTATTTATTTACTTTTAGAGAGAGGGGAAGGGATGGAGAAAGCGAGGGAGAGAAACATCAGTGTGAGAAACGTCTCACATCCCCTACTGGGGACCTGGCCTGCAACCCAGGTAGACATGTGCCGTGACTGGAACTGAACCAGCGACCTTTCAGTTCACAGGCCAGCACTCAGTCCACTGAGCCACACAGGCCTGAGCCAGGGGTCCACATGTGTTTTGAATGCAACTTAGTGTAACTTCTTCTGCTCACTGTACTGGAAAAGCCTTCACTTCCTGCTGCGTTAACAGGACTGTGCCACTGGGGAATAAAAACCAGTGGAGGTGGTGAAAGAATATGCTTTGGGCCTCTATGTATTCTGAGTTTTTAACAGTATAAAAGAGTTATTTTTGTAATTAAAAATAAAGTCTTGGGATAAACAGTAATGGAACACACACACACACACACACACACACACACACACCGCCTTGCTCTGGCTGGTGTGGCTCACTTGGTTGGAGCGTCATCCTGTAAACCAAAAGTTGCAGGTTTGATTCCTGGTCGAGGTGCATACAGGAGGCAACCAATCTGTGTTTGTCTCTCACATCGATGTTTCCCTCCCTCCCTCCCTCCCTCCCTCCCTTCCCCTCTCTCTAAAAATCGATGTGCGTGTCCTCAAGGGAGGATGAAGAACAAAAGCCTGTATAAGTTAGGGTTATTGACCTTCAAAGGAAAAAGGTACGGCCGAGTGTAATGTGTATTTGACTCTATTCTTCTGATTATCTGTGTGATGAGAACCGAATGTGGAAGCCTGACCGGGCCTGACGCTGCTGGCACATCACTCTTCAGTGCTCGGCGTTCAAGGCTGCCCGACTCACACATAAGAAATCACGACCCTCAGATCTGACCCAAATCTTACAATTACTTCTTGGAGCAGAATGAACGAAACGACAGATTTTGAACTCCGCCCACGAACGACCGTGGCTCACTTTAATTTCAAACCGTACACAGACCAACAGCATGCACACACTTGTCTCACAGCGTATCGATGGGCAGCATTGGTCCCGAGTCAGTATCAACTAGACCGCACAACGTGAGACCCAACTCAGGTGCAGCCTGTTGGAGGTGCCCAAGGACAAGGCTCTTAAACTAGAAAGGGGTGTAAAAGGCCACCTGCCAGGAAGAGTCCCAGGACACCACCAGAAGTCCAGCACCACGCTGACACTGCTGGTCTGGGAGAGAGGATGGCAAAGAGGCTAGCACAGTGTAGGTTAGTAGTGTGAATGTCAATTACTACTTCCTTTTTTTGTTTTTGAAGTTAAGAGCTGTAACATTCTTCTACACAAGTAACATCACGAGTACCTTATGTCTGTGCACATCTCTTTACCCTCCCCCCTCCCCTGGTATTTTCACTGATTTGCTAGGGTGAACTTGGGATACTTCCCAATTACTTCAAGGTCAATCCTTAATGGTAGCAGAGGCAAATGCATGGACATCCTGTGTAAAACCTGCAGGGGGAGAAGACATTGACCTTGGCATCGGGAATAGCACAAAGAAGGTGGAGATAAGAATGTACATATTATTCTTTTTTTAAAAGATTTTATTTATTTATTTTTAGACAGAGGGGAAGGGAGGGAGGAAAGAGAGAGAAAAACAGTGTGTAGTTGCCTCTCATGTGCCTCCTACTGGGGACCTGGCCCGCAACCCAGGCATGTGCCCTGACTGGGAAGTGAACCAGCGACCCTTCGGTTTGCAGGCCAGCACTCAATCTACTGCGCCACACCAGCCAGGGCTCTTTTAAAAGCATTTATTAAAGGGAAGCCTGTAGTTAATAAATAATGATGGTTACCATTAGAGCAGGTGGGAGCACCCACTCCTGGCTTGGTAAGTGTCCCTGCTCTCACAGCGCGTCCAGCAGCACAGAGTAAGGCACACCCAGTGGACTTGTTCCACTGACCCAGGACCTCCAAGGTGGGGACGAGCCCGAGGATTCCCAAGGTAACAGCAAACTACTACTTATATTTTCTTCTGCTACAAAAGATAAAAAAGGTGCACTAACATTTACTATACACACTGATGCACGCTGGAGGTGTGTGCTGGAGCCTGCTCTGTGGCCAACGTGTGCGACTGAGTCTGGGGACCATGGGAAGCACTAAGGAGCCATGTACACAGGAGCACGTACACAAGAATCTGAAATGGCCAAGCACATCACAGCCACCTGCACAGGGTGGCTGCACCTGCGAGCAATGTGTGCCCCACCTGCAGAGGGGCTGACAGACATGACACGAGACATCTTAACCACCAAATCGTAGGATGTGCTATGATAAGGCTGAATCACCAAATCGTCACTATGCGAAGAAGCGTCAGGTAAACTCTCCGACAGAAAAAGGACTTAAGAAAGGCCAAGCCCGCCTCTACACGGCACGTCCTGGTGGAGAAAAGAAACGCTCCCAGAGGCAAAACGGACCTGCTCTGTGCACAGCCGCACAGAGGCAGCAGGACCAGACCGTGCTGGTATGCAGATGACTTTTTCCACGTAGATGTGACCCCAGTGACACACGGAGACAGGGCTGCAAAGATGACAGGCCCAGAGAAGTCAACTCAGGAGATGTCCCAAAGGCACATTCAGGAGGGCACGTCCGCTTCCTGGTCACACACGAATGCTGCCGGAGCAGCTCGGTTTTCAAGGAGACCACGTGTCGCCAGGTCACCGCCGAGTGCTCTCTCAAGGGCGTGGCGCGTGGGGCCCACGAGGGTCCATGACGGTATGCAAGTTGCGAGCCCACAAGAGACACCTCGAGCAGACAGAAGCAAACGAGCAGCTTCTCCAAAGCACAGGGCCAAGCCTTCAGCTATGGCGTCACCTGTCTTCTAACACACTTATTCTCAGTACAGAGTGAGCAGGAGTGAGGTTGAATCCAACTGCAAACAGTTCGGCACAAACCTGGCTGCTTCATTAACATGCACCAAATTCCACTGAGCTCTATTTCCTATATGAGGAAACTCAGCAGATGGCAAGTTTCCCCCACTAAGAAAACAGAAGTTCAGCAATATTATTCTGTTTTTGAAAGAGTAAATTCATGCACCATTTTCTGACCACTTCGCCCTGCTTCCCGTGTGTCCTCTGTCCTAGACAGTGTCCACAGGCGTAGGCCCTCCTCAGTGGCGGCCGCTGCTCCCTGCACCTGCACCGCACAGCCTCAGAATGAGACTTCCTGTCGGTTAGAGCCGGCCCCGGGCCTGGCTCTGCTCGGTGTCTCGACCACACTCACGGCTCTCAAGCTTCCCACGTCGGCCTGGGGAGAGAGGCGGCCTCCTCCTCCAGGCTGTGAGTGTGACTGCTTCTCCCAGTAAGTTTTCCTTCAAAGTCTTCCAATAAAGTTCTGCAATTTCCCTTAAAAATGTGCTATACATCATCTTTTAGATTTATTCTTCGGGGTTTGTTTGTTATGTTCTGATGCTATTGTAAAGAGCACCTTTAAAAAAATTTTCTAGCTGCTGCTGTGACACAGAAAAAAATGATTTTGGGTATTATTTTTCTATCTAGCCAGCTTGCTTATAACTCATTAATTCTAAGAGCTCTCTGTCCATCCCTCTGGCTTTCTGTGTGCACAGTCCTTTCACCTGCAAACGCCAACGCTGTTCTTGCCGAGCGGCAGCCTCACGCCTTGCCCATCTCATGGGGGCGCGCTCACCGCCCCACCACTGCATCTGATGCTCGCGCTAGGACTCTGTGGGTAACATCTCCCAGACTAAGGAACTGACCTACAGGTCCAGTGCTATCCCGATCCCTATCCAACAGAGACCGTCCAACTGGATACGTGTTTCTAAAATGCACACCAACACGCAGAGGGTTAGCCCCAACCAGGACCCTGGCAGAAGAACAGCTGGAAAGCTTTGTTAACGAAAGCAGCTGGGCCCTGCAATGCGACAGAGAACCGAGTCCAGAACAGGCCTGAGCACACGTGGGCACCTGACCTACAACAACGGATCACAGAAAGTGAAGAAAGGCCAGTCCACGTATGCGTGGAACAAGCAGCACAAAGAGGAAGGAGAAAGGAAGAGGAAAGAAGCTGCCATATACAAAAATAAAATACAAGCTCCTAGAGGGTTAGAACTTAAATCTGAAAGACAGAGCTCTCATGTTATTAGAAAATACAGAAAAGTATCTCAGGCAGAGGAAGAGACAGAGAAGGAATTACGATATAAAACAAGGGATCGTTAGAAGACTGATGGATGAAAAAACAAGCCACGGAGAAGGAACTACTTGAATACATCCAGGCAACAGATTCACGTCCAGAATACATTAACTATTCCAACAGATCAGAAAGAAAAATCCAGAGTACCAAGAGAAAAGCGGGCAAAAGTCCTCACCAGGCACTCCACAAACACCCAAATGCTGATCACATACACGTGAAAGGGCCGTCGCTCACTAATGCTGGAACTGGAGAAATGTAAATGGAAACCCCAATGAGATGCCATGAGACACCCAACAGATCGGCAACCATCAATGGTCTGCGGACAGTGCTGGAAGGTGCTGAGCTGGGGTTCCCGCACACTGCCGATCTGGGCTGCAGGAGAGGTCAAGTGCAGGGCAGATGTGTGCCCACGGCAAGTAAGTCAATGAGGTTTTCACACAGGTGCACCACAACGTATTATATGGGAGAGAGTGTTTGCAGCGGCACCCGCATCCCAGAGTCCATCAGGAGTGAATATTTTATAATGTCCCAAAACTAAGGAGCTGAGTGAATGCAGCTACACACAAAGGGGGTAAATCTTACAAAACACTGTGCAGTGAAAGAGGGGAGATATGAAGGATTAATTCAGAACGACTTCTTTTATACAGAGCACAGCAGTGGGCACCCTGGACCTACTCGGGACCCAGAGGGTGTCTTGTCCAGCTGCTGTTTACATGAGCACTTGCTTTGTAATTGCTCATTACGCTTGTTGTATGGGTTTCGGAAGGTGAGGTACGTCTCAAACAGAATATGTGCTTCTGGCAAAACCAAAACAAGCACAAAACCCCTCTCTCCTCCCACAGGCAACCACTGGCCCCAGCTGGCGTGGCCGCCGGAGCTGCTCTGACACGCAGCCTGCCCTGGGCAGACCGCGTGCATGGATATATGTGAGCCTTCCCCACACGCCGGGGTGGGTCAGCACTGAAAGCCTCCACACTCACCTCGACTGACTTGGGACTGGAAACACACACACACACACACACACACACAAAATCCCAACACATCTTCCAATATTCCTCTACATAGTGTTTCTGTTGAAGAATTTCAGCCCTGGGTATCTTTTTTTCTTTTAACGGAGAAAAATTTCCCAAAGTGAAGTTCTAAGTGATCTCTAATTTTTTTCTGTTTATATAAAGCTTCTCCCTCTCCCTAAGAAAAGATCAGCAATTATAATCCCAAATGTACAACATAATTAGGGTATGGCATCAACCTAAAAGCATCTGGCATGAAGCAACTGAGACAGGGAAACTGAGGTCTCAGAATAGGCCCCAGCCCTGCCTAGGAAGCCTGTGTCACAGGAATTAATTTTAAAAAGTGTGCCCAACACACACGCCAAGCACCGTCCTGGGAATGACAGCCTAGGGATCAGTTAAAACATCACAGTGGTCTCCCTTATCCGTGGTTCCAGTTACCTGCGTCAACCGAGGTCCAGAAATATTAAGTGGAAAGATCTGGAAATAAACAATTCATAAGTTTCACATTGCGCGTCATTCCGAGTAGCATGGCACAATCTTGTGCTGTCCCACCCTGTCCCACCCAGGACAGGACCGGTCCCTCTGGGCCATGTAGTCATGCTGTACATGCTGCCCACAAGGCAGTCACGCCGTAGCTGTCTCCGTTATCAGAGGGACTGTCGCGGTGCTGTAGTGTCTGTGCTCTAGTGGCCCTCACAGTGGCCGGACGCTCCGTCACAAGGCCCACGCTCACTCACTCCACCTCACTGCGCAGACACTGTCGCCTCATGTCATCGTAAGAAAGGTGAGTGCAGTACCATTCAGCATTTCGAGAGCACACATCTGCACACTTCCCACCGCACACTGTTATAACTGTTCCACGTTACTAGTTGTTGTTAGCCTCCTCTGACGTGAGTTACACATCAAGCATTGTCACAGTGTGTACGTACAGGAAAAACACAGTATACGTAGCGTGCAGTGCTCGCCATGGTTCCAGGCATCCACTGGGGAGACTGGAATGGAGCCCCCATGGACAAGGAGGGACAAGTGTGCTCAATCTAAAAGAAAAACCACCAGAACATGTGAGAAGGGCTATGACCGAGACTTATGAGGTACAATGGGAACCTCGGGGTTAGGGGCAGGGATACAAGTTGGGTTTCCTGGGGAGCACTTGACCTTGGCTTTGGAGGAGAGTGAGCAGGAGCCATGTCAGCTTAAGGAGGCTGAGGCCTGCTGTGTAGGGACCGAGGCCCTGCTCGCGGGGAAGACTGTATCTACGGGTGCCCATTTCTCAAATCAGAGGGCCTGGAAGTTATAGGGTGCACGCTCCTGGAAAATCAATTTCCCCCCAAAAGACAGAACTTTAAATGAGGATGCTAGCGATTACGTGCTGCAAACCCTAAATTAATCATACTGGGTCCTTAATCACAGATTTTCACAGAGGAGGCCTTTGTCTCGTTCACCACGTTAGCCTTCACAGCTAACACTGGCCGAGCACACAGTGGGGCCTCAAGTATTTGTTGAAAGAACAAGTCAATCGAAAAGAAACAAATTCAAATAATTTAACTGAGAGATACCATCATTTAAAACCTATTTATATTCAAATAATTATTCATTCCATAAAAATAAACCCTGTTTATATTCAAATAATGCCACATGTACCAGGGTAGGATGCAAAGTCTACACAAACCTAAGATAAAACTGAGGCCTTCAAAGAAACTGCTCGACAAGGTGTTCTGCCACTCTGGAGTCTCACGGCCAGAGGTGCTGGGGCAGAAGAGTGCGCGCAGAGCCCGGGGCAGAGAGATCTGAATCTCGGAGGCCTTTGAAGCAGAGGAGCACGACCATGTGATCTGGGAGCAAGGCAGATCTGTTCAGAGGGGGATCGGGGCCTGAAATTGAGATGCCAGAAGCAGGAAGATCTGCTTCAAAAGACAGGGTGGTCCATGAAACCAGTGTCTCCGTTTTCTTGGGAGGCAACGGCGACGCTCCAGCTCAGGCCTAGCCCGGCAGGGACCGTCTGCCCTTACTCCATAAATCCACATGTCTACAGCTTGAAAGCATGGTGAACGCGACTCAGTGAAATATTCCCTCTACAGAGATGAAGTGAGAGCACTAACTCTTAGCATAATTTCAAAACTGAATTAATCCTTTCCAACGGTTCCTAACGTGATGATTTTCAAAATTACAACAAATTTCTCAATGTCAAAATGCAAATACCAGAGTTTGTCCATTCTAATATGTCCATTTTCCAAATTAATGTTCCCCAAGTCAAGTGTGTCTGTCACCTGACAGCTGTGTTCTCTCTTTTCTCGTGACCCCGAAAACATGGCTTGCCCTCCACACGGCCGCGGCTCAGACTCAAGGGGACACTGGGGCTCGGTTTCAGCACACACGCTGTGCCTGCCTCTGGTCAGGTGTCTCAGCGGCCGTTCTCGCAGAAACACGGCCTCTGAGCCCCTCCTGCTTGTGCGCGACCCAGTGTCAAGGAGAGGCAGTGACAGCGGTGATGAGAAGCAGACGGGACTCTGAAGCACAACCTCACTATCGCGAGAGCTCATTTGTGTAAGAACAGTGAGCACTGTCTACCTGCACGGACCTGTGGCTTGGTGGCATTCCGAAAGACCCATCGGAAGCAGCAGCTTTCCTTCCTGTCACCAGCCCGCTGAGGTAACGTCAGGCTGGCCAGCAGTTTCTACGTCACCACACTTTCACTTTGAACGCACTTTCTTAGAGACAGCCTGTAGCTCAGAATCCACTGGGAGTGTCCCCGTGAAGCCCAACCGTGCAGGCCATCGGCGTGTCGCACGGTCCCCAGCCTGCATCCCACTCCCTGAAGGAGAAGCCCTGCGCCCCTGGGGTCAAGTCTGTATGGAAATCTGCTCAGGACGAGATCTTGTGTGGGTCCCACAGCCATGTGGTTCCCACCCCCCACCCCAAACTGAGGCTCTTTCCTCCTTCCCTCAGAGGGTTGCTAGCCACCCACCCTCCATTTGGGCTTTCCCATGACTCTTCAGCCACCTTTATCTGCATACGTGAAGGGGTGATATTCACTGTCCTAACAACTTTCTACCACCGACCCCCCACCTGCCACCTCTTTCTCATGAAATCACAGTGTAATTTTACAAGACAGGTACTTTCGGTTCAAAACGCAATGGCTGGAGCCAAGGCCTGGCTCGCACCAGCCCTTTGCCCCTAAGCATGGGCACCCTCACTCGGGACTGGGTGAGGAAGGAATGCTGCACAGGAGACAGGAGGCTGGGAGTGACTGTCCCACAGGAAAGCGCCTCATCAAGGCAGGCAACCTTTCCGGTGCCGTGTCCTGGAGGAACAAAGACTCTAGTCTGGGCTCCATCGCAACAAGAACAGGGCGCAGTCATGGCCACCTAGCCTCAGGCTCCTTAAGCTACACGACCTCCTGTGTACTTGTACATTCAGAAATGTGTCCCCACCACCTGGGACAGGTGGCACATAAGAGGCACTCAAGAGATCTTAGATGAATTTGAAGCCTTGGCTTTTCTGTAGGGGAAGATCAGGATGGGTCAAACTCCTAGGAGTGAAGATATCAATCACAAGCAGCCTGATTTGTGACGAGGGCCATGCTCCTGCTCGGCAACAGGTCTGGAAGGCCTGTGGGGAACCCTGAGATGCTCACCGCCAGGACAGAGGAGGCTGACACCTCGGAACGGCCGTGTCACTTCGTGTCCCACTTGGACTAGTGCTGTCAGTGCAGTACTAAACCCTAAATCATCTGGCCTCACACATCTGGTGACCAATAGCTCCAGCGGCCTAGTAGCTCACTATCTAGAGCACAGGGACAGGTGCCATTTCAGGAAAAGTAACTGCTTTTATCACATTTGACCAACAAGGCACTGCCAAGGGAAGATTCCAGAACTCTGCACAGGTTACCAGCAGACAGAACAGCACAGAGCTGTGGGAAGGAATGCTAAAACCGCACATTCTTCTCAGATTCTGGTTTCTGTGCTCCGCCTCCTGTCTCTGGGTCTCAGACAGATACGAGGGGTTCTTTCTAGACACGTGCTTCTTACAAAATGAGCCCACATCGGGTTCGTCCCCCTGTACCTGACAGGTGTGACCGGCCAGGGCCTGGACCCAGGCCTGTGAAACTGGAGGTGATCCTGGGGGTGATATCCAGCACCATGCTCGCTCTCACGCCTACCACCCCTCAGAGAGGGCCCCTTTACAGCAGGGGTGATGAGCAGTGACACTGCTGTGCAGTGTGTCCCCCCAGATCCTGTCACGAGGGCGGGCATGGCTCTGAGGTGGATCCCTACATGGAGTGCACACAGTCAGCTCCAGGAACCCCCATGGTGGCTCGCCAGCTGTGCAAAGCAAACCACTAAGTGGGGTACCCGGTCTGGAGTGCAGGGGCACCTACCTTCTGCTGTTACAGGGAGCAAGGGTGCAGACAGGCTGGCCCCGGACGACATGCACCTCTTGCCACTTTGTAAAAAGACCCGAGTACATCGTGCTGCCCGAATCACACCCCATGGTAATACATTTGGGGGATTATCCACACAGCCGACCGAAAGGCCCATTTCCCTGGAGAAGAACACGCCACCGTAACACCTTAGTTTTTACAGTTCATTAACACAAGAAATGCTCTAGTGTTTCGGTGTCCATTGAAAGACATTTAGCTGATCCTTTTCTACGTATTTGACCTCAAATGCATAAGAAACTGAAGGGGGGTGGGGGACGTAGGAGAGAGTAAAGAGGAAATAAAATGGTGATGGAGACTTGACTTTGGATGGTGAACACACAATACTATAAACAGATGGTGTGTTATATGCTGTATACATGAAACCTGTGTAATTTTATTAAACAATGTCACCCCATATATTCGATACAAAAATTTAAAAACTACACAAGAAACAGATTATGCTTCAGTCATGCACGTACGCACTTCCATTCAATTCCTCCGTCCCTGAGGCAGTGAGGTTGGCAAGGGTCAAGTCTGCCTGTACCACGCCTGGGGCTACGTGAGTCTCCTGGACCTGGGAAGAGGTGTGTGTGTCACTGTCTGCTGTCCTGTGGGGGACGGCAAGAGGCGGCCACTAAGAGTGGTGCCAAGAGGAACCACACACAAGAAGCTGTCACGGGAGCAGCACCCTCAGCGGCCTCTGAAGCAAGGCAGGCATGGTGTGCACACAGGACCGGCCGGCATGCTCTTCCTAAGAGATACCAGCCTCCGGGGCTCTCATCCATCTCTGGCCCCGGTCCGGGCCTGGCCCTTGGTCTCAAAGGTGCCCTGCTTGGCAGGCAACATCCGCCCCAGGAACCTTTGCTCCTGATGGCTGTGTCTGAGACCAGAGGGTCTTATTACAACTGGAATGCCCACCTGGGGCGGTGCCTGTCTGGAGGCCGCTCTGCACTCCATGCCACAGCCGCCTGCAGCTCCGCTGACCTGAGCTGGTGCCGTCTGGGGAGATCTCCACGGCCTAGTGCTCTGAATTATATGGCTCTGTACAAAGCACCTTCAAAGACTGGTCCTGTGTGGTCCCAGTTTTAAACAGCGTAAGCTGTGGGACTCTGAGGCCACTGCTAGGTGCTGCTGCCCCTCGGTCTCTGACTCTGACTCTTCCACTTAGGAGACACTAACAGAGCCCTTGAGACTCGGGCAGCAGCAGAACAAAGGCATTAGAACGTGGGTGGAAGGCGGGAAGACCTGGGTTGGAACCCCAGCTCCACTTGTCACTACCCCGGTGACCATGGGCATGGTACTTGACCTCTTTGGACCTCAGTTTCCTCAGCTGGAAACTGGGGAACACTGTCCCTAGTGTGAATTAATGGGTGTGATGGGCTCAGCGGAATGTCTGAGATAGAATGTGTCCTTGGTAAACACTACTGGTTACTGTGTTTTTGTTCGTCAGAAGCCAGGAGCCTTCTTGGCTTCTGCCACTCAGCACTGTTCATGCTCCTGTCCTTAAAAAATGTCCTTCACGGGAGCCACGCTCTTCGTCTTCCCCTGGCATCTACCAGCAGGCCACTATTGCGCTGTGCTCAGCCACTGAACTTTTCCCTAACGAAAGGCGGGCTCTTGGTTGCTGGTGTCTGGCTGTGCACAACGCAGTTCGGCGGCCGCACGGGCGGCCAGGGCACAGGCCGGCACTCCCCGGCTCCTGCTCAGGAGCAGCGCAGGGCAGCGCAAGGGCACTGCTCGGATGTGGTGAACCCAAACCCAGTCACGACAGTGTCTCTGCTAGGTCACCGAGGAGCCAATCTCTCTGGTGGGTTCACGGACGTTTTAGTTCTGTCAATTCGTGACATAACTGGATCTGAATGGAAAAACAGCCTCAAAGTTCGCCAGGCTTATAAAGGGTGATGGTGGAACTGGTTTTGGGGGGTGGGGGCCAGAAGCTCACAGGTAAGAAGATAGATAACACCGGAAAGAGGACAGCACGCTAGGTGGTGGGAAACACGCGGTGACCCGGCCGTGACCAGCTGTTGCAGGTTTCTGAGCCTCGGTCTCCACATCTGAAGACCGGGTTCTTTCTGGCTGCGTGAGACTGAAAGGGCCTCCTCGCCTCAGAGGCCAGCGCCCAGCAGCAGTCCGGGTGGGACAGGACAGGGTCCCTGCACAGGAATGGGGGCAGAGCAGGTTTTCCTTCTCAAACCCAGGACGGGAGCTGGTAAGCGAGCCCCGCAGCAGGGACACGTAAACAGCTGAGGGTGTGAACCTGCGCACCCTTGAAATCTTTTTCTCCGCGTAAGTTGATCACTGGTCTTTAAATAAAACTGGAACTTAGTTTTGAATTGCCAATTATTTGATGTATTCCCATGTGTTAGACATTTTTTAAGAATTTGGTTTTCAGAAAAACGGTACATGTTGGCTATGAAATAAAAAAAAGTCAAACAACACCGAACGGGGAACGCAGAGAGAAGCGCTGCCCCCGACGCACCTGCACCTGGTCTCTGCGGGCACGGCACGCCAAGTCCTGTCCGTGGGCACCAGGCTTCCCGCGTTCCTGTTTCTGCTTCCCTCAAGCGCATCGGGAGTGCCCCGCAGATCAATAAATAGATGTCATTTGCAATCGTTTGGAACTTTACTGTACATGTGTGCTATGATTTAACCAATCAAACCAGTTTTTTTTGCTATAAATAATGCTGTACTTTATAATTACAGGAGGAAGATGGAACACATTTACCTAGGAAAAGGACAGTGAACTTTGTGAAGGGCTCACATCTTCAAGGCAATGGGACTGCTGGCCAGAGGGCAGGTGGGGGAGGGAGGCTGGCTGGACAGCCGGGAGATGGGTACGGGACAGTGGTGTGGCTGTGAGTGGCAGGGGAGCCACCTGGGACACACCGGTGAAGCCCCAAAGGCCTCAAAGACTCCAGCGAGGATGGTCAGGGCCCCAAGAAACAGGGGGCAGGGGCGGGGTGACAGACTGAAGGAAAGGTCCTTAACAGCTGTCCTTGGCAGACCCCTTTGCCCCATGACTACAAAACTAGAAGCCTCTCCTCTGCAGCAAGAAAACCTTGAGAAAATGTTTTTTAAAACAATGTGTTTAAAGGCATCAACCAAATAGTGAGGACCTACAGCCTTGAGAAGAAAGGACAACAGCACCACAAGGGGATGAGCCTGGCCTCTGGGGACAGGAGCTCAGGGCCCTGGCGGAGGGAGGGGCTGCCTGGACCCCGTGCTTCCTGTGCGAGAGACCACGGGGCAAGACCCGAACAAACAGGTGAAACTCAATGAAGAACATTCTTTACTGTTCTTCAACTTTCCACACATTTGAACTTATTTCAAAAAGTTAAAAACAAACGCACCACAAAGATAAGGAATGGAAGTTGAATTTTACCAAATGTCACCTTCAGATTTATGGAGACATTCCCACGCATTTTCCTTTGACATCTGACAGGCTGTGCGGTGATGGCGGCCAGAGCTGCTCCTGCCCTCTCTTTCTGCCCCTTACCTACCGCCCACCCCTCTAAACCGGCTCTTGGGCTTTACCCTTTTTTGTTTTCAGATTCCTAATTGTCTTTCTAGAATAAAGGAATTTTTTACTTTGGTCCTTTTCTCTCTTTTAAAAAAAGTATTTAAAGAATTTATTTTTATTTAATCACGGTCTTTGCACATTACCCCTGTAAGATGCTGCCTAACTTCACCCAGCCATTTGTGGAGGCACGGTGGTCTGGGGTCTGGGAGCGCAGGCTCCCCAGCCCCCCACCGCAGGCAGCCCTCGGGCAGCGGGCAACGGGGCTCAGACTGCAGCCCCCCTGCTCACCTGCTGTCACTTTGTGGGTGGTTTGCTGAGCCTGTGTCACCCCCCCCCACCCCCCCGGGGTGAATGTAAGGGTTAACTGTGATAGTGGTGTAAGTGCTCGGGGCAGCCCTGAGGCAGCACAAGGGTCCCTATTCCTGTCTTTGGATTGTCTGTCAGACTTTGAGGATAAAGCTCTCGACCCAGTGGGTAAGGTCCCTGCCTTCATGGAGGGCTCACTCAGGTAGGAGAGATGAGTAAACACAGAACCAAACACCAATGGAACAATTTCAGGAAAGAAGAGACCCTAGTGAGGGGTCAGATGGGGCTGGGCCTGACCCTGAAGATGACCGCGGCTGAAGCGTGGAAGCCCAGGAGGACGGGGCGGGGCCGGGCTGTGGTGCCCCGCCAGCCGGGAGGCCTGCTTCCGCCTCCGCACCACTCCCACTTTCACTGCCCTGCACAAGAGAACGCGCCTTCTCCTCATTCCAAATTTCGAGAAACTGCAGAGCCTTTCTCTCTGAACGATTATACGTTAAACTTAAAATCGTGGAGCGCACTTGTTTCCGGAAGTCTCCCCTGGTCACCACCTGCTCTGGGCGTGGGCGCGTCTCCCTGCACCCCAGCCTCATGGACTGTGTGCCTCCAGCTCTGGCCGCTCAATCGCCAGGCCACATGTGTTCACGGTGGCTCTGTCATGCTGTGGCCTGTACCTCCGTGTGAGGAAGCAACCCTGCCTGCCTGAATCTTTTTTGCCTAGAATCCACCTTTGCCCACAAGGAAGGCCATGACCCCTGCTTTTCTGTTGCATCTGCCTGGCCAAAAACAGGGCAGACAGGGCCACTTTAACACAGAACTGGAGCTGCCAGGCAGAGGAACACTGAAAGTGGGCAAAGCAGCTGTGCCCTGGGCCTGAACCGCCTTGGCCCCAGAGACCCAGAAAGCAGACGTAGGTATTACGACGACTGGACTGATGAGCCCTGGACAGGAGAGCCACCGCTGAGAACCAGCACCCCTGTGCTAGCTTATCTGCACCCACAGAAAGGCCTTCCTCTGCGGGTGTGACTGTCCCCTCCTTGGCCTTCGTCCCTGCTTGGAACACTGCTGGGCCTTCTGCCTGAATCACTGTGCCTGAGTAGCTCTTCTTGACAAGTACTTGCTGCCTCTCACTCTGAAAAGCCTTTTATTTTTAGGTTAACATGCTTAGCATATTTCCATTTTCCTATTTCTTCTCTATTCTTTTTAATGTCCTTCTACATATTACCTATCTCATTTTAGGATTTAAGGGTGAAACTGGAACCATACAATAGTGCACATATAAGGGTAAATACTACTTTTATTTTTTTTAAATTTTCTTTAATCCTCATCTGAGGATAAGTTTATTGATTTTAGAGAGAGAGGAGAGAAAGAAACACCAATCGGCTGCCTCCCTCACGTGCCCTGACCACGAATCGACCCCATAACCTTTTGCTGCGTGGGACAACGCTTCAGCCAACTGACCCACCTGGCCAGGGCTAAATGTAATTTTTAAATTTATGAAAGTCATCCTCAAAATTTGCTAGCCTAGAAAAGTGTATTTAATATCCCATTAGATATTATCTTTAAATAAGTTTATTCAGTTTAAACAGCATTTTGAAGAAGACCTTCAGATTCTTGAGATATAAATTTCCAAAATTACAGAATGACTCATTTACAAACGACTGAACATGACACAAACTAGCTATGAATATGTGCAGGACCCCAGAAGCTGTGACTTTGGTCTGAAGGACCAAGAACATCGCTGTTCCTCCAGGTGCCAGTCTCCCTTCGATGGCCCCAGCTAAGGAGCCGCAGAGCCTAGACTGTGAGGAGCAGCTCCAGGCCACTGGGCCATCAGCCAGGCAGAATGAGACCCTCAGCCCTAAAGGACAAGGCCGTGTTCTCCTCAGTGTTCACAGGCTTGGAGCACACTACCCAAAGGGAGACGCTTCCTCCAGGGATCTGGCAAGAAAGGGAAGCAGAACAGAAGACCCTGCCAGACCTAATCTTTCTTTGAGGCTTTTTTATCACGTGCTCGCAGGAGATGAATTTAAGAGGATGCATGGCCAAGATTTGAGGAGTTTTTCTCAGAGTTCTCTCCGGCCAAGTCACCTGGGAGGGGAAAGGCTGGCGGCAGTCAGCCAGAGGTCGGAGGGCTGAGGGCTGACCCCCCCCAGCGTACAATGGCAGTTCCCTCCTCCAACGCCCAGGCAGACTGCTGAGAACCCGAACTGGTACGACAATGCAGCAGCCCTCTGTGTACCGCCCCAGGCACCTCGACAACCTGTAGCCTTAGCGGCCATCACATGACCTCACGGCCTTCGGGGACTCGATGCCAGGGCTGAAGTTTCACCTCCGAGACACTGAGTCTGGGAAGAACATTTCCCTTGAGCCACCTGTCCTGGAACAGCCACCTGAATGGGCAGCAGAAAAAAACGCCCACTCAGGTGACATCACTGGGGGCTGGTGGACATCGGCAGCAACACCTCTGATGCCTTGTCAGGGATCACTTTGTGGCATAATCTTTCTTCACCCCCTTTTCTGTGGAGACTACTTTTTGTACAGACGGGAAGGACCACTTCTTCCTGACACTGGCATCGGCACCGCTGCCGCTGCTGCTAGCCCCACACAGGACTCCATGACCTGAGCGAGCGGACAAGGAGGATCAGGTGAGGTCAATGGCTGTCCAGTTCCAGAGCCAGGCTTGTGGGGTCCGACATATCACTCTGCTCAGGTGCTCAAGGTGGCCTTCCTGGGTGACATAGCTGTCCTCACTGGAGCAAAGCACTCCCGGCGTATCACAGAGAGCATCTGAGAGAAACCCACCTGCAGCACTTCGATGTTTTGGACCACACGCTTCCAACTTTGTGCTGCCTGACCCTTATCACTAACCCAGGTGAGCACTACGTTTTAGAACAGACACTTGGCTTGACAGTAGTGGGAGAGGCGGAGCTCAAACTCAGGGCCCCACTGCGTCCTCTCCAAATGTAAGGGAGGCGGGGCCTTGGGGCTGGGTGAGCAGAGGCTGCCGAGAATGAATGCAAATTTAACACAGTGGGTCACCATGCCACGTGGCGGTTTCTGAAGAGTTATCAAGCCACATCATTCAATCAGTTGTTTTTAGGTGACTTTGTGATCCTGTAACAACGTGTGCCAAACTTTCTAAGTCTAGGAATCTCTTAGCTGACCTTCAGTAACCCATCTTAAAACATCTGCTCTAGCCAGACTAAGCTAGCCAAGACTGCTCACCCCAGAAGGGTGGAGGCCGCCTTGAGGCGACACCCCCCTCCCTGCCTGCACTAACGAGAACTGGAACACCAGCCAGTTCCTAGCAGCGCCCAGCACCTGCTGGCCCACTGTGGGCCACAGAGGCAGGCCCAGGCTGCAGGGTTTTTGCCAACACCCGGGGCCCCTCCCAGGCAGCTTGGGCCAAGAGTGAACAGCTCCATTAGAGGGCAATGTTTTGGCCAAATCAAAGCTTTTCTCCTGAAAACTGAAGCGATCAGCCACCAGCTGTCACTAACTGGAATCCGAACTTGGAAGCATGGGCAGAAGTGGGCCAGCAGCGCCATCGTCACCGCTAACAGTGCTGATCTGAGTGCGTTCCAGACGCTGTGCCAAGCGCTCACGCCCTCATCTCATTAAACACCCACAATTATTCCGTGGGGGAGACTTGTCATGATCCCCACTTTGCAAATGAAGAAACGGGTAATTCAGCAGGTTAAGTACCTGGCTCCAGCCACGATGCTGTGGAAAAGAGGTGAAGAGACAGGCAGGGAAGCTGCCTGGCAGGGGTGGAGGCCACAAGGAGGGAGGGAGCTGGGAGCTGCGTGGCTGGGACGCTGGCCCGGCAGCCTCCAAGTGCAGCTACACGGGCTTCTGTGCTCGAAGCCAAATGCAAGAGACTGAAGGGATCATCGGAGTGGTCTCCACGCAGTGAACTGGGAGCAGGCGGGTCCCAGGACTCCTCACACTTCAGGCGTCTGCCGAGGGCTCCTTGCTTTCTGCCCCAACTGTGCACAGCCATGTCCTTTACCGACTCGGTGCTTTCCTTTACACACTTCTCACTAAGCTCTGACCTAAGTAAGAGTAACCCAAGAAATCACAGCTTTGATATGCTAATTATGTACTTTATGTTCATCAATGTATAATTATTAAAATAATGTTCAACTCTGAATCAGCAAATCATCTCTTGGGCCAGGGGTGGGGTGTGTGTCCCACACTGGGAGGAAGCCAGGGTACCCACGGAATGAAGTACAGGACAGAACAAGAACCCCTCATTCACCTGATTCAGACTTCTACACTGAGTACAGGGGCTCGACGCAGGGCAGGATCGGAGTCCCGTCTGTCCCGCATGAGGACCGAGAGGGTCACTCTACCCCTGCTGTATGTTCTGTTTGTCTCACTGAGAAGACAGACAGGCAGGCAGGCAGTTCCTCTCAGCCTCTGCTGATCCCCTGCCAGTCTTTGGTTCTGTAAGTTAAATACTGTTTAGAAACCCAGTGTTAGAATCTCTCTACCGATCTCAGGCTATCAACTGGTTCTGTTCAGTTTTGCCTTAATTTTTACATCATAACGTTGCTGTCACTTTAAGAGTATCTTTGGATAAATGAGACCCAATGTCAAGCAGGATAAATATCAGGCTCATTCTTTCACTTGCTCAAGGAACGCACTATGACAGAGCGGCATGAAATCAGACAGGAGGTGAGCATCAGTCTTTGTGCACCCACGGTGCTTCTGGTGTCACCAACTAGACAGGAGCCGAAAAGGTGCCGTGCCCACTGGCCCATGAGAAACATAAACTTTTTCTGAGACTGCTGAATAAACTCCGTTTTAAACTTAAATTGGCCCTCCAAATTGGCTTCTCCTAAGTTTTTCCCCCTGTAATATACTGTTGCATATGTTCTAACATTTTAGGCCACATCAAAGATTCTTTTTTGGAAGTAGCTAAGACATAAATGACGTCCTACTGGAGCATGTAGCACGAGAACAGTATTTCGCCCGTGGTAAAACGGACAGACTAACTTTAAGCAGCACACCGTTTCTCCCGGAGTTGACCTTGGCTGACACCCCGCACAGCTGCCTCTCCTGCTTGCCCACACCATTCTCTGCACGTGGACTGGGGGCCCCCACTTTTCACCTGTGACAGACCCTGGACACCCAGTGCTCAGAAAGGTGTGCTGAGTAAACACATTCACTACACAGGCCCAACGCGCCTCACTACCAGTACCCTGTCCGTCCGCATGGTGTGTCTTGCCTCATCACCCAAAGCCCTGCCCCCACGGGGATACTTAGCAGCCCCCCATCCTCTCGCCCCTCTAGCCGCTGTCAGCTGACTTCCCAGTGCAGACATTTGTGCCCTTCTAGTCACTTAGGCTGCAAACTCCCCGAGGACAGGCTCGCTGGCTTTTCCTTTGTATTCTTTGCTTTATGTTCTTAAATTTTCCTTTTACATTTTTAAACTCAAGCACTTACAATTTCGGACAGCTTAACAGAAGTCATGGGTTTAAGAGAACGACGCAGTATGTTGCATTTCCACTGAGTGCCTTTGCTAGGATGGTCCACCTCGTCAGACGCGCTGCTGCCGGGCCCTTCCAGACACGCCCAGTTGGGAGCCCCAGCTTGGGGACATTCCGTTACATGACTTCCACTGACCCAGGCTGCCCTCCGCTGTGGTCAGCCTCAAAGCAGGGCCGAATAGGGTGAGAACCCTCAAAGCCACAACTGAAACCTTGCCTCTGGTTCTGAGGTGATGGTCCTTTGCCAGGTGAAGTGACCCTGGGCTGGTCTGCAGGGAGCAGCATTGAGTTAGAGGCCCCTCTGCCATCCCCCTGGTGGTAAGTGACGCTGTGGGTCAGGGGCTGTGAGTATGAGCGGATAACAGCACCTGGGGTGACGGGTTTCGAAGTTCTCTATTTTATGGACTGAGCACAGTGAGTCTTCAAGAACCGGTGGAGAGCAATTTGGCAACATTAGGAGTTATACTTCAGTATTTCTCTGTCATGAATATATCCACCTTGGATCTCCTGTCTCAACAACAGGCCTGAAAAAGCAAACGTGTCTTTACAAAATCCTTATTCATGGACTCTGAGGTTCAGATAATCCCATACACGCCCTAACTTCACTTCCAGCTCTCACGACGCAACAGCGCCAAGCCATCAGCTATGCCGGCAGGGTGCTAAGGAGACGGCTTCAGAAAACTTCCCTGGTCACTGTGGACACTAAGCCAGTGTTCAGTTCCCAGGAGCACAGTTTCACCCCTGCAAGGAAACAACAAAAGCAGGACCAAGCTGCTGGCTCCTGAAGAAACACAAACCGAAGACGCAGTTAGGAGTGGTGGGCAGGCGCTGGGGGCCAGGAACCGCCAGCACCCAGAGCTGAGTGTCTGAATCCCTCCCCGGGTGGCCAGGCAGGCGAGGCTGGCCTGCGGTCAGGGCTGATGCACGGAAAGTCACCTGGACGCCGACAGCACACAGCACGTTCACACATACAGTCCAGGTTTAGGGAAAAAACCATCTTTCTTGAAAAATATCCAACTTTATGGAATATTCTAAGAGATGCTCCAGGGAAAGTAGAGCATAATCAGCATTTTAAGTGAAATTAACGTGACAGGCTCAATTATTTTAGGAAACTAGAAACCTGAACAGTAGTGAATGTTCAGGGTGCCCCAGGACTCCAAGTCTAGGTGGGGTCCTAACCCAGCCTTTCCCCTTTCCTTCTGGAAGCAGCAGAGAGACTGAAAAATGCTGTCCTAGAATTGGTAATGAGGATTCTTAGTTGCTTACACAGAATGCAGGGTCTTTTCCTCTCCCCTCCCTTTCTTTCCTGGGGGAGGGGAAGACAGACCTTAGGCTCCCTTTGATGGTTCACAGAACGGAGCTGGGCTCACTGCCTCAGCTTGGGGGCCGATGGCCCAGGGAACAAGGAGAACAGATCCATTAGACAGAGCAGGAAGAGAAACTTGACTCAGATCCCTCTAGAAGGTGACTTCCAAACTTCAACTTTCCAGGGAGAGAGGCTGCAAAAAGCTGGTGGGTGTGTGCTGTTTCTGAGCGGAGAACAGGGAAAGCCTTTGCGTCTCAGTGGAGTGCTGTGACCAGCCTTTCTTCTCTTCCAAAGCAGAAAGTCTGGCTGCCTAATGGCTTCTAATGGTCATGCTTCGAGTGAGGAACAATGCACATGTAGTGTGTGCATGTGAGCAAGCACCACGTGCTCACCTGGATTTAAAGAACCTGAACAAAACCTCCTCGTCCCACCTTTACATAGAATCACATTTATGAATAAGGTGGGCTTAAAAAAACGGGAATGAAATTCACATAAAGTACAATAAATCATTTAAAAGTGCACAATTCAGTGGCATTTGATGCATTCACAATGTTGTGCAACCAACCCTCTCTCTAGTTTCAAAACTTCTTTAACCCAGAAGCACGCACTGTGCCCTTAAGTGACGCCCCCAGACCCTAGCACCCCTAATCTGCTTTCTGTCTCCATGGACTTGCTTGCACTTACATTTCACGTAAAAGTAAGAAAAGGACCGGGCCTTTAAGTTACATAAGGTATTGGGAATATTGCGTGGTGATTCTAAACGTAAACCAGGCAGAAATGCGGGGTCTGTGCCCACAGCGATGTGGAGCTCGGGCCTGCCAGCCAGCGACATTCTACAAAGAACCTGGAGGACCAACACTGGGTTAGCACACTGATAACACAGCTGAACGCACAGAACCGTAACAGAAAAGACCCTTTAATACCAAAAAGGGCAATCTTAGACTAGCAAGGAGTCTTGTGAACTGAGCGGACTGAGCTCTGTGGCAGACAGACTTCGGCAGCTTCGCTTCTGTCCTGGACAGGGAAGGCCTTGCCGCAGAGCGGCGCAGGCGTTGGGAACGCTTGGTCCTGGACCGCCATCTCTGGCACACCTGAACCTGGAGGAACTGGTACGTGTGCGCCCTGGCCAAGGACTTGATTTTCCAAAAAAGAACTCAGGAACTAAACCGACTTCATCCTGTAAGAACTAAATCTCTCTGACAGCCAAGACTGACGGGGTCTAACCCTATCTCAGGAGTCAACAGAAAGGACGGCAGCTCTGCAAGAGACCTCGGCGTGCTGCGCGTCGGGAACCACGCTCGCCCAAGCAGACACAGGCCGGCCCGGGGAGTGCAGAGGGGAGATGGCCTCGGTCAACGCGGCCCCCTGGGCAAAGACGGGCGCTCTCGCAGGCGGGCTTCGGCCCAGCAGGGCCTTTTGAACTGGGCCATGCATTCTGCGGTTGGTTGCATGAAGCCGCAGGGACATGAACATGACACACCTCCTACAACACCAGTTTTACAATGTAGTTCAATCACGTTACATGTTTTTACACTAAACTGTAATAGTTATGAACTAGAACACAAAATTCAATTAGCTTTTAAACGACAAATCCTGAGACTTCAGAAACACTCTCTCTGGGGGTGCTGAGGAGACCACACAGGGCCCCGGCCCCGGCCCCGGCCGCCCCACAGGAGGGGCCGCCCCTCGGCGTCAGAGCCTCTGCCCGGAAGAGTCTGCCGCCCTGCGCCGCTCTATCCAATCCGCGTGCACGCAGGGCTCCAGAAAGCAGCCAGGAGCGCTGACAAACTGGCCCTGAAGCCCACATGGAAATGCCAGGGGCCCGAACACCAAAGCAGTGTTGGAAAAGAGCAAAGCTGGAGGATTCGCACTTCCTGATTTTAGACGTTCTGACGGAGCTACAGTAATCGAGACTGGCACGGCCACACGGACCAAGGAACAGGACGGAGTCCAGATGGCCCCGCACACTTACGTCCACGGATTTTCAACGAGTGTTAAGCCCATTCACTGTGAAAGAAACAGTCTTTTCAACAAACAGTGCTGGGAAAACTGGACATCCACGGGCAAAAGAATGAACTTGGACCCTTACCTAGTACCACACACAACAACGAACTCAAAATGGATTAAAGACCAAACGTAGGAGCTATGATTATGAAGCTCCCGGAGGAAGACATAAGAGCAGGCCCTGGCTGGGCAGCTCAGTTGGTTGGAGCGTTGTCCCGATATGCCAAGGTTGTGGGTTCGATCCCTGGTCAGGGCACACCCAAGGATCAATCAGTGAGTGCATCAGTAAGTGTAACAACAAATTAACGTTTCTTTTTTTCTCTCTCTCAAGCAATAAATAAGAAAAGGAAAACATAAGTGCAAACCTTTGGATGAGGCAATAGTTTCTCAGATATAACACTAAAAACACAGCAACAAAAGACAAATTAGACAACTGGGACCTCATCCAAATGAAAAGTATTTGTGTTGCAAATGATGCCATCAAGAAAGTGAAAAGCCAACCCACAGACTGGGAAAAAATATTTGCAACGTTTACGCATGACAAGGGACTGGCATCGTGATACAGGGTGTGGCAAACACAGCTGTGAGCACAGGAGACAGGGTTTATCCTTGTGTTATTATGTACTAGTTTCTGTGTCGTTTCCCATACAGACAACTGTACACCTACTTTTGCCCCACCCTGTATATGAAGACAAAGTCCCAGTCACTACCGCTGACCATGCCCTTCAGGCCACTCCATGCTCTCCCAGTCCCACCTCCCCTTCCCCCCTCAACATTCTGCACAGCAGAAAAACTAAAGCCATTGGGCCCTCCCTTCCCCAGCTTCCTTTTTAAACCCTCCTCCTGCCCCAGAACTTTGCGAAAACCCTCTGGGCTGAAGACGACACTGAACTTTCTGGTTTTCAGCAGGTCTGGTTTCCACAGCTTTACCATTCACAGATAAGGAAGGAGCAGGAATGACTGCAGAGTGACAATGTCTGGAACAGTGAAACTGGCTCATTCATCTAAATGACATGCACAATGACAGGTCAGCTTCACCAGAATGACACCATCTGAGTGACGCCCGGGCAGGATGGCATGGGGTGGCCACCCGCCTGTCCACTTCATCCTCGTGCTGGGTGCCCGAGGGCGGCGTCCCACCAGGCTGAGCAGGGCTGGAGAGCCAATGCTCAGGAAGGACAGGCGGAGCTCCCTTCTGGCCAGGTCTCACATCCCAGCCCACGACCTCAGCCTTTCGATGCTGCGCTCTAGCCACTGCTGACTGAAAGCACAGCGACAGCTTCGAAGACACAGAGAGACAGCTCCGATGCGCATGCGGTGAAAGCCTCCATTCCCCCACCTCAGGGGTCACTTTTAACTCCTCGTCTGCCTGTGAGTCTCACTTAGAACACATCCTCCCAGCCCCTGTGAAGGGACAAGATGGCCCGCTGCCCCCGCCCCCGCCCGGCACCTGCGCTCCAGCTAGCTGCTTGCACGATCAGTCTATAAGGTGACGTTGCTTACTCCACACAAACCCGCTCCAGGGTTTCCTCTCACCACACTCCATCCCTACACACTGCCCAGCCTGCCAAGTGAGTCACCCCTTCCCCACTGCTTTCTGGGACCACCACTGAGCGGATCGAGGGGACTCCTGGGAGTCCTCGCCCCTGCCCACAAGCCGTTGTCACCCTGTGCCTTGTGAGGCAGATGCGGACATGTCCCTTTGGCGCCTGTGACAGGACAGATGCTCAGTGCTAAGCACAGCCAGCCTCCAAGGCGGTGACTTCCATGCGGTTGTGGGAACGAAACGAAGCTTCAAGTGGCTGTAAGGCAGGTCAAAACTCAACGGTGTTCTCCGTTCTGTGTTCAGTGCACTCCACAGAGTTCTCCAGCCTTTGAAATGAACTCAGTTAAAGTTTTTCGTCTTAATTTTGACCTTACTGAGCACAACAAAGAGCGTAGGGCTGCCACGCTTGCCCCCAGGCCTAATTCAGCAGCGCACACATGCTGGGCGCGGGAGGCAGAACGAGGGAAACACTTGTAGAGCTTCACATAAACCAGGAACGGGATCAGGGACTTGTGCGTCTTCACTACAGTGCAGACAACCCTCGGCTGTGTGTGGCGTCCCTCTGTTCAGTGCCGGCTCCGCCAGGACAAGTGCCTGTCCTGGAACGGCCAGTTTGCAGACAAAGAACGCCTCGTCCCCGACTCCCCAAGAGCTCCGCACCGTGTCCGCTATGCCCTACTACCGGGGGGACAACACCTCTCACCAAACTCTGAGACTGCTCCCAAGGACCCTTTAGGAACAGTAATAAGTTCATGCTTGCGCTTAAGTGTTCTCCTCGGCTGTGCTGGACACACAGCGTCAGCGTGAAGCCTTCAGGTGTGTACGGCCCCCACACCGCATGGAACAGCGCCACAGAGACCATTTTTGTTCCGGGCTGCCGGGCTACGCTAAGGGCAAGGGGGCCCTGCGGGCTGCTAGACCATGTGGGGCTCAGCTGAGTTAATTTCATCCATAACCACAAACCCCAAGGAGCGGCCTTACCTCCACGACCCAGAATCTGCATCTCTTGTCTTTCTAGATGACACCATAAGATCAACTAAGCTGGTTTCAGCCGCAGCGCACTGCACACCACGGCACAAACCGAGCGCACAAGTCCTGTGTAGCTAGATCTCTGCGATAAAGGGACCTGCAGGAGCAGGCTGGTGTGTGCTCAGAGGCGTGAGCCCACAGCCGAGTCAGAAAGCCCCAATGCTTGCCTGCTCTCGGCCACCAACTCCTTCTGGGACCTCAGGCAAGTCGGGAACCTCTGCTTTGGTCTCCACAACTGTAAAAAAGGGACTAATAATACCTGTTTGCAACCTCACAGGGAAGAGGGCAGTTAATGAGCACTTGCAAGGAGCTTTGAAGATGAAAAAGGTTCCTGGGTGCTAATGACAGACATGTCCATCTGCTCTCCCTTGGGCACCCCACCGTGCTGTGGACGGGAGTCCCGAAGTGCCCCCAGTAAGCTGCTCTTCTCAAACAACGGTGAAACACCCTGGAAGAAACAGGTGACGGCAGTGCTCAGAGCTCCCAATCTGTGCAAGGTGGCAGGCGCTTGCGCCGACGAGCCTGTGGGTGGCCCACCTCCGTCCCACACACACACACACACACACGCACGCACGCACGCACGCACGCGAGCTGGGACGGATGTTCCCCTGAGCAGCATGTTGTAGTTGCTAAGGATGCCGCAGCTAAGGCTAGTGACGGGCTGATAAGGTCCTGTTTCCTCTGAAGAACGCTACACTCGACATGTTTCTTCAACTTCCCTTTATCATGGTTTCTAACATTTAAATGTGAAGCATAGTGTAAAAATTACTTTAGGGGCTCCAATTTAGCTTCCATTCCACTTGAGGGCTTTCTTCCTTTTTTTAAAATAGAGAAAAGGCTCAAATAAACAAGTGTTTACGTCCGTCTATCATACTAAATAACAAGGCTACGGACTGAGCTGATTTTTATAAGGTGGTATTTGGGTTCACATAAACATGTGCACACACACACATACCCCCCCAAACACATTTTCTAACCTGCGTGGGCGGGACGGTCTATGTTCATCAAACTGGACACTGATAATTGCAACTCCTACTAAAATTAAATACAAATACTCAAGATCAGTATTTTGAAAATTTACATTTAATGAATGCACAAAATTAGTAAAAAGTGCAGGCTTCGTAACCACTAATACTGTACTATTTGAATAAGAAAGTCCATGTGTCTTAGAAAAGGTCCGTTTCACTACCTGAAGTCCTCACCCGGAAAGTACGATAAAAAAGTTAAAAGGAGGAAGTCAAAAATTTTGAAACATTGTTATGTTTGGCTTTGGCTTAAAGCATAAATTTAAGTTAACCTCTGTCTGAGATGGGTAACACTTTTTCAGTATGTTATTTGTGACTTTATTTACAAAGAAAAAAGCTTCTGAATTGATTAGTCTTCAAAAACCCTCAGTCACTGGACAGGCACAGCGTTTCTCTGAACTGAGGACGAAACAAAAGGAGAAGCCCGTGCGCCCTCATTGTGCTTTTTGTCCTCAGGGACAGCAGACTACAAAGGGATCTAAGCCCCTTCTTTCTTGAAACTATTTAATCAAATGTAATCTTTAAAATGTTTTTATTTATCGATTGATTTGAGAGAGAGAGGAAGGGGGAGAAAGAGAGAGAAAAAGATCACCTTGTCTTTCCACCTGTCCACGTACTCATCGGTTGGTTCCGGCGTGTGCCCCGACTGGGTATCGAACTGGCAATGCTGGTGCGACAGGAAGACACTCCAGCCAAATGCACTACCAGCCAGAGCAGTCAGAGGCAATTTTAAACCTAACATATTCGCAGGTTTGGGAAGGGACGGAGACTTAATCAAGGACCCCTGTAAGGGGCACTGTTTGCCTTAAACTTGGACCTGACAGCTCCAGATTCTGGCATAACTAGATACTAATTTAGGGAGGGGTATGTGTGCTGGGGGTGGGGGTAGTGAGAGGGGCAGGTCACAAATGAACATGACTTCGATGTTTTCAAAGCTAGTAAAACATATTTCACAAATCTTTTTCCAAGTACAGTTGGTGTACAATATTATAGTACTTTCAGGCATACAACATAGTGATTTCACATTTATATACCTTATGCAGTGATTGGCCTGTTAAGTCTAGTACCCGCCTGACGCCATACCCAGTTATCACATTATTGCTGATTATATTCCCTAGTAGTAGTAAAACACTTTTTAAAGCAGGCACAGAAGTGTCAGTGATGCTCTCTGAAGTAAAATGTCCCCTAAGGACCAGTTCCCAAACATGGGGAAACAAACCCCCACGGTCCCAGCAGCTGGGGGGAGCAGGAGTGCCAGGTTCTTCTGGCCTGTCACTCACTGTTCGTTAGGTCCACGTGTGGACACGCATTCTGACAGCTCTAAAATGAGCGGGGAACCTCTCTTCTGCCAGTCCGCGGGTGTTCAGCATCTGTGACAGCCCCTGGGACCGGCTCGGGCGCAGAGCAGGGGCTCTGTGCTTGACGAGCGGCCTCCTCCCAGACACCCACCCAGTCTGGGAGTTCAAACCAGGTGAGCAGACTCAGGAGACCACACAGAGTTTACGCCGTGCACGTGCGTGTGCAGGACAACACAGGGCAAAACAGTGTAAAGCAATTTAGTGCAAGCGTCACAAGTCAGCTCAGAGCACTGTCGGGACACGCCACACTGTAAGCTGTTCCTAAAGCTGCTTGTCAGCGTGTTTCCTTCAGAAATTAGTAAGAAGTGCTACGAACTTCCTGTGAGTGTGCATTTATGCATTAGTGTAAAAACACACAGCACACTCCACACGATCCGCTGCAAGATGGCCAGGAAGGGTAGGGGACTGATGGGGGGATAAGGCCAGGGAAAATTTTAGTTTTATTTGTAATTAAAAAAAAAGTTTACAAGTGGCTATCTTCATATATGGATTAAAAAAAGGTTAGAAAAAGATCAAAGGCAGCCGACTAAGGCAGAGAGGGAGGTCCCGGGCCTGCACCTCAGCACCCCCCTCTGCTCCCCGCGCAGGCGGGGGTGCAGCTACTGCCTCTCCCTGCGGCCTGCGAAGCCTGTGGACATTATTAGCTGACTAGTGGATGCGGAAAAGAAAGTTTTCTTTGAGTGGAGGGAGAGAAAAGTACGGAGGCTTACAAAAACAGGGTCAGGGTCACACCTAGGCCATGCCAGAGCGATTTCCTAGGTCAGTTTTTTTGGTGTCAGGACCTGTGCACCTCTAAAAAAGTGTGGGGGCACCTGGAGGGCTTGGGTTACACCTATGGAATTACCAGGTTAGAGAAAGTCTAACATATTTACTTATTAATTCATTCGAAATCACAAGAATGGGGTCATTTCATGTTACTTTGAGTATCGTTATGAAAATGACTTCACTTTGAAAACTCGGGAAGGACAGCGTTCTTCCGCACTTTTGCACACCCCGCAATGTGTGCTGCGGGAGAAGACGGGGAGACCAGTGTTTCTGCTTCTGTCCTCAATCTGCCTGATGGGTGGCTGGGTTGAAGTTTCTGAGCCCAGCCTCACACAGACACGTTTAGCTGAAACAGGGAGGCACCTCAATGGCTTCTTAAAAAAACTGTGATGTTCTCTGCCTCTACACTAAGACTCAACAAGCGGCCGTTCTCTTACAGAGTGGTTACAACGTGGAACCTGCAACGGTGCTGGTGGACGTTTCAGTTCCGTCAACTCCCAGTGCGTCCCGCACTCCGGCGTCACCTCTGCCCTCACGTGACTGTGGCAGCACGTGGCCGGTGCTGGTGCGGAGTCAGGCAGACCTTCCTCCCCCGTCCCTGTCAAGGAGCCCATCGGTCATCATCACTTGTCTCCACCACGGGCAGTGGCCGAGCTCATGCTGGTGGGTTCATGCTCTCTAAAATTCACACTTTTGCTTGCAAGCTCGAACTTTATCCCAGGCAACAAGTGATGTCACCGTGGTTTCCCTCGAGATGACAGGCACACTTTGTTTCTTTTCAAGGAAACGGCTGTTAAATATTCAAGTCTTAACGACCAGTTTGTCTGCCTTCTGTTCTTTCAAGTAAAAATGTTCCTGAAAAAAGTGGCTAGTTCAGCTTGCAACCCCCAGGACTGCTCAGTTTTCCTGGGGACGGCCTGCACTCCGGCTCGCAGAGGGCTTTAGGTGGACTCTGCACGCATCACTCGATGTAAAAGGCCACGGACGCAGGGCTGAAATGTGAGAAAGCGAATCGTCTCGCGCTTCACCAAGACACTCTTACTCCGAGGTCAGACCGGTGGGCAGCTGGTGGAGCACACACCGTCCGCCGGCTGCGCGCCCCAGCCTCGCTCGGTGGAAGGAGCTGACCAGTGCCTTGGAACCATGTGGGCAAGTGGCCACACAGTGCAAGAGGCAGCTGCGGCCTCGGTGTCCTTGTGAAGACAGTCGCGGCCTCGCAGACCGCTGGAGAGCATCTCTGGGATTCCACCTGCGAACGCTGCCCTGTGTAAAGACTAAGGACATCTTCACAGCTTCCAAGTTCTGAGAACATGGCTACCCAGGGCTGCCCCTGGGTAAGCTCAGCTTGTTACATGAAGGTGAAAACAGACCAACCCCCAGTTGTACCCGTATGGACGTGGTGGATGACCACACACGCACAGGTACGCGCCACCCTCACCACTAACAATCAAGGACCAGCAACTTAGAAGAACTGGGCTTGTTCCCCAGAGTGAACATTACTGTTCTCCTTAACTCTGTAATCAAAATAATGTCATTACAGCACATCGCTCATGAGTAATACAACCAGCAGACAAGCACCCAAATGTCGCACCAAAAGTTCACATACGTCAACGACAGGCTGAAAACCAACCTGCGCTAAAGCTCAAATTCTATTAAAAATGCCACAACATTAAAACTTAAAATAAGCCCTGACTGGTGTGGCTCAGGGGACTGAGCGCTGGCCTGTGAGCCAAAGCGTCGCCAGTTCAATTCCCAGTCAGGACACACGCCTGGGTTGTGGGCCAGGTCCCCAGTGGGGGGTGGGTATGCAAGAGGCAACCACACATGGATGTTTCTCTCCCTCTCTCTCCCCCCAGTCTCTAAAAAAAAAAAAATCTTTTAAAAACAAAACTTAAGATATAAGGTTAAAGTCGATATCCCACTTAGTTCAAATACTATCTCAATTATACCACCTCATACCGGTCAGACTGGCCATCATAAACACATCAACAAACAACAAGGGCTGGTGAGGATGTGGAGAAAGGGAACCCTCGTGCACTGTTGGTGGGATTACAGACTGGTGCAGCCACTATGGAAAACAGTATGGAATTTCCTCAGAAAACTAAAAATGGAATTGTTTTTTGATCCAGCAATCCCACGGCTGGGATTATACCTTAAGAATCCTGAAACACCAATTCAAAAGAACCTATGCACCCCAATATTCATAGCAGCACAATTTACAATAGCCAAGTGCTAGAAGCAACCTAAGTGCCCATCAGTAAGTAAGTGGATCAAAAACCTGGGGTACATTCAGAGTAGAATACTATGTAGCAGAGAGAGAGGAGCTCCTACCCTTTGTGACGGCATGGATGGAACTGGAGAGCATTATGCTAAGTGAAATAAGCCAGGTGGTGAAAGACAAATACCACATGATCTCACCTAGAAGAGGAACCTAATCAACAAAACAAACAAGCAAGCAAAATAGAACCAGAGACATGGAAATAAAGAACTGACAGTAACCAGAGGAGGGGTGGTGAGGGAGGAGGGTTTCTAGGAACATCTATGAAGGACACATGGACAGAACCAAAGGAGGGTTGGGATCAGGGGTGGGAGGTGGTGGTGGTGGGAAAATGCAGACAACTGTACTTGAACAACAATAAAAAAAAAATAAAGAAAAAAAACAAATACTATCTCACTTTAAAAAATCTCAACACAAAAAGGGATTCAGGAGTTCAATATTATGGGATTTGACAATAAGATGGTACATTTTTGGAAGTCAAACTGCTACCAAACAAAAAGCAACACCTGCACTAATAACAGTGGAAGGAGAGGGGCCAGTGAAGTCACCCTACTTGTCACAATCACATAAAATGTCTCTAACTTCTAAACAACATTCCTTGTGAACGTCACGCAAAAACTCTTCTCTTTCAAAGCTAAACTGGGGGAGTGGAGAAATGTACACAAACGCCGGCATCTTATTTTACGGAACCCATGGGCCCAGAGGACTGACGGGGAAGCAGTATGCACGCTCCGGACAGCGATGCCCTGAAGATGGGGCCTGGGCTCATCCTGTGAGGACAGTCCACGCACGGCCCACCGGCAGAGCACAGCCCACACTCCAGGACTACCGGCGGCATGGGTTTCTTCAAAGGTGGACTGGCAAGATGAAGAGACACAGGTGACGCAGCAGCAGAGAAATAAAGCAAGTGTGGCTAAGGCGCTGGGCTCCACGTGCCACACATGACCTAGAAGAGGGACGGCCATGGCAACCACTGACACTGGGAGTCTTGCAGCGCAGCCACCACCCTTTTCTGCATAGAACCTGAGGAGGCGGGTCCCCTTGCTCTCCTGTCACTCCCGTCTCCAGGCTCAGAGAGCTGAGTCGCTGGCCCAAGACCAGAGCCAGAGCCTTCAGAGCCCGCCCTCAACCACACTCCCCTGGAGTGTGTCTTAAAGGCTGTTACCCTTTAAAAGACCAATAAAAATGCCAATAAACATCAAAAAAGGTGCACACTCCCAAAATACCGTTTGGTAAGACGATGCAGTGGTCTGTGCAACCATGATGAGTTAGCAAGGAGGGGGCCGTGCCAGCAGGAACGGGCTGGCCCTGCTGAGAGGCTGCCAGCACCAAGGGGCCACGGACACCAGTCCACAGGCAGCAGGCCTCCGGCTACAGGGTCTCAACATTGCCCCATCCAGATGGCTAAGCCTGATTACTTCACTGCCGGCCACTAATTTGTCAACAATGAAATAAAAAGGAAAACAGGAAAAGCCAAAGCTCGAACATAAAAGACCATTGCCCACAATTCAGGAAACAATTCTAAGTAATTACATTTCCTTTGCACATTTTTTTCTGAAGCAGAACATTTTAAAGATACGTCTCTCAAACATCAGAGAGAAGTTAGAAGTGCACAGAAGCTGCAGGGTGAGCTGTGTGCCCGCTTCCCTAGCTCCAGCAGACGTTCCTGCTGTAGTGACTCCTGGCAGGGATGGCTCGGGTCTCCCCGTGGACTCAGTCCCCAACCTGTCAGAGTGCGGACAGCCCCCCCCCGCAGGGCTAATGGGACCAAAATTCCCCAACCACCCCAACTGTGGCTCGATGGGGTTCTTTCTGAACGAAGATCCGATACAGATGCACTCAGTTTCTCACTACTGCACCGCTCCCGTTCTGCTATTTAAGCTGGAGGATTCTGATTCCAGGGCCGGCAGCGAACCCAGGCCTCACTTGCTGCGCAGGCTTCCTCGTGCCCTTGAGCCAACGTCTTCCTGAGACTGCAGAGCCTTTCCTTTGAGTTGCCCCGCTTCTGGAGGTCTCCACGTCTCCCCGTCCTTGGTGGCGCTATTCCCATCCGACAGGGAAGGGAGACTGAGTGTGAGGAGAGGCCCAGAGCCACCTGGGTCTACTTTTGCAACCAAGTGCCTTGTACAGCTTCTCATGAGCCTGACAAGTATGATTTGACCAGGGAATTGGCTAAGAAATACACCAAATAACCAGATTCTGAGTGGCCATTCAGAGAAGTAACTTTACTTTCAACCCACCAGTGCTTACATGCACAGATGGTCTTGGACATCATGAGGAACACCCAGCTGACCAGGACCTTCCCTGGGATGCTTAGGGTTCATGGAGGAGGTAAGAAAATTAAGGCAACCACTAACACCTGGCCCACGTGATAAGCGAAATGGGACAGCAGGGAAGGGCACTTCCAACTTCTGCCTCACACCGGGAATGCACGTCTGGAGCTCCACAAACTGTCACTTAACCCTGAGGTGAGTCTGAACTCCAGGCACTCACATGTACTCCAGCACAGAAAACACAGTTGGAAGGTGTATGTGTCGGGAGCCTTCCCCACCGCCCCCGAACCCCGCCCTGGTGCAGAGGGAGCTGGGCTGACTCCCAGCTCGTTCCTGTCTGTGGCCCTGGGCAAGAGAACAGTAGGGTAGGCCTGGCCCTAGCCCAGCACATGGAAGGCACCCCACAAGTGCTGTCTCTGTTTCTGGGGCAGCCCCCGTGCAGGGGCAGGGGTCCTCGACTCAGCGTTTCAGGCTGGTGGCCTTGGGGAGAGACACCCAGATACATCCTGCTCACCTCCCAGGCAGGGATGCTGAGAGGACAGGTCACTCAGAACGCTATGGGGCTACAGAACCACCTTGCCATGACACAGGACACATGGGGCCAGAAGTGGCATGTACCCCAAACCACTCTGCCTGTGATGTCTGTCCTTTTCCTAGGATTAAAAACACACACCCTTTTCTTGACTAACTTTGCCTCTTTATTTTTCTCTTATGCTTTAACACAAGTAACACTGTTGTGAAAATTTTTTTTTAGCAGGTTAGCTTTCGCTGCAAGGCAGGAAGCATGATCAGAAACCTGAGCAGACACCGTACCCAAGTTCAAGGGTAGACCAATTAACAAAGGCAGGTAGGCTTCACACAAAGGTGTGACCCCTCTCCCCCTGTTACTTTAGTTTAGTTCCACACCTCAGGAACACCAAAGAAACTCCTTCACACAGAGGGTCACCGCAGATGAGCGTCACAGGTGCATTTCCAAGCAGGCACCTCACAGAGAGCGACAGTCACACAACGCACAGATGTCTGTGCAGAAATCTTGAGTGGCTGCTCTACTCAGAGAATGAGTCATCCGTCTGACCTTTCGAGGGGTCTGTTGTTTTCGGTCGTCACTGAAACACTCTTCCTTCCCAATTCTGGGAGTGAGGGCAGCCCTAGGCACCTCCTCGCTGGTGAGCACCGAACCCCCGGCAACGCAGGTGTGGTCTCCGTCCAGGAGCCCACGCGAGCGAGTACAGGTCTGACTAGTAGGACCGGCTGAGCCATGAGACGGAGGCAGCAGGAAATGACGCCGTGGCTTTCCCGTACGCTCTTCTCTAAACGTTCACTGGAGAGGGGAAGGTGTTCACCTAGCTGGTGATCCAGGAGGACTCATGAGAAAGCAGACTTGCCTGCCATCAGACCCACTTCCCAGGAAGAGTGGGTTTACTCAAAAAGAATAACTTGCTGTCTGGCTCCTCCCGTCTTTCAAAGACAGACTCACAGACCACCGACCTCCCTAAGGACTAGAACCAGATTAGAGCAGTTAACAACTTTCTTGAGGCCCGAAGAACAGCCAGCTGGAAAAGGATCAGATGGCGCTCTTCCGCTCTGGCCATCAACGTCTTTTGGACCTCGCTACTCTTGCCTGGAGCCCAGCTCTGAAGTAAGCGCGAGGGCCCAGCTCCCGCAACCCCGTCAAGCTGTCAAGTAGCGAGAAGGCCACGTGACACCCATTTTACTATTCTTAACAGGCAATTAAAAAATTCAAGCAACAGTCTCTAGAACAGGGGCCCACTCCGGCCTGCCCCCACTTTTGTACAGAGAGCTTTTCTGGAACACCGTGGGCCCTCTGTTTACTGTCTGTGGCTGCGTTTGTCACAGCCAGAAACAGTGACTGCCCAGAAACTGAACACACAGTCGGTCCCCCCCTACAGCTGTACTGTCCAATACCATGGCCCCTGGGTATGTGCCTGTTTAACTGGAAAACAAAATAAAATTTAAAATTCAATTGCTCAGTCGCACTGGCCACATTTTTAAGTTCTCGACGGTCGCACGTGGCCAGGGGCTGGGCAGTGGCCAGACAACACAGAGGACACTTCCGCCATCGCGGACAGTTCTCTTGGACAGGACTGGAGGTAGAGGATTTCAGTCACCAAGCTAAATTTACACCCACTGAGTTCCAGGCTCCGTCCTTCTTCTACAGGCAAAAAGGTGACGCTGAGTTTCAGCAGTGTGTCCCTTTCACACTTGAACTTTCCAGAACATGCTCACTCACCACATTAATGGAAAACTCCAGAGTCCCACTACCTGATAGAAGGGAACTATCAAGCCAACTGGGACTGCGAATCAGCGCAGTGACAGTATTCATTTGTTCACTTCACCCCACCCCTCGCCAGGGGACCACAACCTCTGGGAAAGCCGGGCCACATGACATTCTCAATTAGGGCCCTCCTTGGCACACGGAGGCAGGGACAGGGCAAATACTTCCGTAATAAATGAAGAAATGGGCCCTGGGCACAAAACTGTCGTACAAAGGAGGCCACTGAGACAGCTGGATGTTGACAAGGCATTGGAAAAAAACACTACCTACCCTGTAGCACAGGTTTGACAGACAGCCCAAATTTCCACTTAAACTTTTTTTTAAAGATCCAACAAAGCTGCCCAACTGGCGGGGTTTGGATCCTGGCCCTGCCACTTACGGGTTATGTGACCTTGGGCAGGCTCTCTTCCCTTCCCTGTGGAAGACCCTCTCTCCCTATGTGGGAGCTACACAGGGCGCCCTGGCGTGGGAGGAATCTCCACGCTGCCCCTCGGCCCTGGCCCAGCATTGGGCCATCAGGCCAGCTCTCTGGGGCACCTGCCCAGAGCCAGCCCCTCCCGTGTCTCTGCTGCACCAGGCCCCTGTGGGGTCTCCCCACCAAATCCTGGCTCCCTGGGGCGGGGCTGTGTCTCTCGGTCATGTTTAAAGACCCTCAGCCCTGGACTCACAGCAGAGCTGCTAACGGATGTTAAACTGCTCAAGACTCTAAAAGCTAAAATAAACATTTTGCTAAACCTCTCATTAACATGCTTTCTCTTAAAAGTCCTTATGAACAAATTAGGTGTTCTCCAAGTTTTGAAATTAGAAAAGTATCCCTATCTTCTGAATTAGAAATTAGTTTTAGGTCCCTAAAGATTACCCCTTTTAACAACTCAAGTCTCTATCGGGTTAAGGCACTTCACTCCTTTCCCTCCACTGTCAGAAGGCGACCAACCAACCCAACCACCCAACCAAGGGCAGAAAGCACAAGCCGGCCACAACAAGGTCTTGGATTTAAAAAAAAAAAAAAATCAATGTGGTATAAGATGTAAAGTCAAATTATTTCATTTCAGAATAAATTCAGTTAAAAATAACTGGCACAGTGAGTGTCTAATAAAATCAGAAAACTCACACACCAAAAAAGTCTGTATTATTTATGATACCTTAAAAGTATAAGAATAGACAATTTATACACAGTACAATCATCTTATTGCTAAGAAGTCAGTGTTTTAGAACTAGCTTTAGCAATCTGAGCCCAACTTTACATTTGTTTTTGCAGGTTTGGTTCCTGCAGCGGAATTACCAACATGCCATGCCTGGGTGACACTCTCTCTCCCGGGCACACAGCACAGCAGTGAATTCACAGCCCGGCCCACAGGTTGGTCACTGTGGACACCGATGTGCTCTCCGGGCGGGGAGAGGTGCAGAGAGAAGAGCAACACCCATTTTATTCCAACTCACTGGGTCTTCCTGCGCGTTTCCCTTCCCTGGGTCTGCCCTGGGATTTGAAAGCTCCTGCCAGCTCCCCTAGGAATGGGCCCCCACCCTCCCGTAAGTGAGCTTTAAAGGGGACGCTGACAGGCCAGACTGTCTTGCTGAGGCACAGCTGTGGTATCAATTTTTTAAGTTCCTGGAAGAAGCTTAACATCCATTTTCTATGTCACCCAATCCTTAACAAAATTTGCTTAACAAATATTTTAAAATACCAACTAAGAATAAGTATACTACTACCCTGACTCATTTTAATGTTACTATTATTAATTACTACAGTAACTGTCTTTTAAGCTAAATTTGTGAAGCCAAATTTTGTATAAACTATAAGAGGTGAACTGTAATTTTTAAAAGTAATCTATATACACACAGAAACTTGTTGCCATGTTAAATTTTAAGTTAAATGGCAATGCAGAGCCAATTTAAATGCAAAATACTTCCTCAGGAGTCCAGGAAAGCATTGACATTTCAGAAATCATGACCCCCGACGGATTTCAGCGTTTCACAGTGTGAGTATACGTCTCTTTTAGGCTCCACAGCAAGAATGAAAACAATCCTTTTAAAGGAAGTTTTCCCAGTGGTTCCTGCACATTTTCTGACTGCGACTCATCTTTAACCCCGAGACGCGTGCCTGGTGAGGCCTTTGCAGTGCTGAGTGACACCGATGTAACGGAAACTCTGCGGACAGACAACTTGGCCAGGCGCTGCCTCCCGCCTCTCCTTCCTCCCCCACCCAACACCTTCCCCGGGCGGTGACTTCACATCCTTTGACATCAGCACAGCTCGGAAAGGGGGATGGGAGCGCAAGCCGAAAGCAGAAAAACCAGCTTTGAACTGTGCATGCAAGGCCTCTCTCCAGACTCAAATTCCGTGAGTAGTTCATAAAATACCGAACTGCAGGACACGCCCAGCCTCCCGTGGTTAAGTCTGCAGCGAAACTCGTGAATTCCGCTGGAAAGGACTTCCTGCTTGCCTTATCTGAAGCACAATAGCCATTTATTAACTAGCCACAGAAGGTTCCGACTCAGTCAAACGCACAATAACTTACCTCGAATGTGGAGAAGGGCCACAGGCTGGAAAGGCCCATTGGAGTTGGCCGCATCCACCACCATCCTGCCCCCCGCTTTATTACATGTCAACATCTAGACTCGGCAGGGAAGGCAATGGACTCCTTAAGGCAAGAAAGCAGCCTCCATTTTAGTTTAAAAAAAAAAGACAAACTGAGCTCTGCAGCTGGAGGGAACTGGCTGCTGCGTGATGTCAGCAGGCAGGGAGCCCGCTGATTGGCCGGAAGCTGCAACTTAAAATGACACTAAAAAAAACCTGCAAATGGAAAGCGCCTTCTGTTTGGCTGTCAGCGTGCACGGGAAGCCTGGGCATTTGGGCTTTCTGCAGCGTTCATTTCTCAGCAACTTTCAGGCAGAAGCTCACCTCTTAGGGGGCAGGACTGAGGCCACAGTCCCGGCCAGACCGTAAACAGATGATTCTGAGAGGTACCTGCCCCCCCAAAAAGTGTGGGTGTGCCTACCGGAACCTGAAATTTCAGCAGTCCCCTCACTGGTACCCAAAGTCGATGGTATTTCATACTTATCTGGCCGCCTTCGGTTCTCTGGTTGTAATGACTGTATCTTGTATAGCACTTTGGCAATCTGGTTTTTCTTTAAAGCGAATGACTATTCAAATATTACACACTCCCGGTTAGTGGCTTAGACTCTCCTGCCACCAGGTTATAAACTTACAGCCCTCAAACACTGGTTCTTCCTGAGATCTAATTTTTTATTGGAAAAAATTCATTGAAATTTTAAAAAATGTAAAAATTACATGAAAAATGAAAGCTTCTTTACATTTAATGGCTAGAAGGGAGTTTTAAAAAGTCATAAAATAAAATTCAGTGTTTATTTTTGTATTTTAAAGATGTCAACGTATCAGATACTTTTACGTCTTAGACATTTCATTTACAAATTTTAAATTAAAAAATGTATTTCAATTATTTTTATGGGGCTAGTATTAAAAGCTATGATTCAGATCTTAATTTCCTAGCTGTAAAAAAGGTTAATGAAAGCCCTGGCTCAGTGGACCGAGTGCTGGCCCGTGAACCAAAGGGTCACTGGTTCGATTCCCAGTCAGGGCACATGCCTGGGTAGCAGGCCAGGTCCCCAGCAGGGGGTGTATGTGAGGCAACCACGTATCGATCTTTCCTTCTCTTTCTCCTTCCCTTTATTTATTTACTTAATAAATAAATAAAATCTAAAAAAAAATAAAGGTTAATGAAAAAGCTGTTCCAAGGAGAAAGATCGTTTCTGAACTGGAGCATCCTGGTGGGACGACAGGGGTGGGTTGGATGGAAGCCCCACAAAAAGAAGTGTCATTAAGAGCACCAAATAAAAACAGGTCAGCTCTAAGAGCAGCCTCTCTGGCGGGCGGAGCTGGAGAAAGTCGTCACTCCTTCGCACGCACAACACAACACAACACAACGGGTTTGTCTGAACCACGTTTCTCTTCTCACACGTTCTCCCACAACTTCCCCCACCCCCACTGTTCACTCATTAACAAGACAAAAACCCTTTGGTTCCTAAACATAATTCACAACGGGGAGGGGCACCTGGAGCGTGACTGAGGTTAGCAGTTACACCTGTGAGGAGCAGGCTTCCATTTCACTGTACCACGGTTCAGGGGTGCTTGTTAACTCCCCCATCACTAGTAAGAATGTAGTTTTAACTGTGTGTCAACAGCCATTGAAAAAACAAACAAACGAACAAGTGAAAGAACACCAAATCCCAGCCCTGCCCCCTTCCGCAGAGCTGAGGATGCTGCTGGAGCCCACAGCTGACCACGCAATTATAACAAGCAAGTGGGGAGTGGGTGGGGTTCTCGAACCTGCCTGGCTCCTCTGTCATCTGAACAGCAGACGTGGCCTCACAAAAACAGCGGGTGTGTGGAGTCAGGTGATGTGAATTTAGACTCTGGCTGCTGACCCTCTGGGCTCCTCAGAGGTGGGTGAGATGGCTCCCAGGACTCACTCCCTAGGACTCACCATCACCCCCTCCCCAGGGAGTGCGGCCAGATGAACTCAGACCCTAGTGCGTTGGGAATGAAGCCTGGAGGGGCTTGGTCATAGGTCCAGGAGGACATGCTGCTGCAGGTCTGCACTTTAAAACAGACCTGCCCTCAGATACTTTAATTTTTCATCTGAGATGAGCTGGAAACTATCCTACACTGTGCTGACGAACTGGAATGCGGAAATGAGGCAAAAAACTCCCAGAATCTTTACACAAAAAACAGGTTAGAAGTCAAAGAAAAAGTGAAGACACTTCCTGATGCATTTTCCTAATGGTCTCAGGTCAAAGGATCTCAACTTTCTCAGTGACTGCCCACGCTCTTTAGAAGCTGGATGCATGCAAAGTAGTTGTTTAAAGGATGGAGAGACTGTGATCTGGAAATCACCCAGGACACACTCTAAAATAGAAACAGACAAATCAATAGTATGGAGAAGGAAAAAACACTTGAACAAATAAAGATAAGGTATGCTTCTGAACTGGAGGCACAGGCTGGTGTTAATTCTTCCCCAAACTGGTTTACAGTCAAAAACCACCTTTGTCTCTTTATTTTTCTGGGTACTTTACAAAATAATCCTAAAATTCACCAGGAAAAATAAGAAAAAGAATGAGAACACTTCTAATGAAAAAAGACCAGTCCTGTCAAATATAAAGCGCATGAATGAATAACAGTGTGACATGTGCTCAGGAGCAGGCTCATGGGACAGAAGCATTAGCCCCAAAACAATAAATATATTTGTACAAGTGTACTATTATGATAAAGAATGAATCTCCAATCAATGGAAAAGGGAAGATTGTTAGGTGACTGGTTGGCTAGATGTGGGAACATTTTAAGTTTTGTTTTTTTTTTTAAGATTTTTATTTATTTGTTTTTAGAGAAAGGGGAAGGGAAGGAGAAAGGGAGAGAAACATCAATGTGTGGTGCCTCTCACATAGTCCCCACTGGGGACCTGGCCTGCAACCCAGGTGTGTGCCCTGACTGGGAATTGAACCAGCAACCCTTTGGTTTGAAGGTCCACGCTCACTCCACTGAGCTACACCAGCCAGGGCTTAAGTCTTAACCTCATACCAAGGTAAACTCTGAGCTGGATTAAACAGTTAATTATAAAACAGATTGAGCTCTGGCTGGTGTGGCTCAGTGGTTGAGCACTGGTATGCAAAACAGGAGGTCGATGGTTGACTCCGGGTCAGGGCACACGCCTGGGTTTCAGTCCAGGTCCCCAGCTGGGGGCGTGCGTTCAGTGTTCTCACACACAGTGACATTTCCTCTCCCATTCTCCCTTCCTTCCTCTCTCTAAAAATACATATATAAAAATTAATTAATTAAGAAATAAAAAACCTGATTGAAAAAAATAACCCTGTTTCCAGAGTCTTTAGAAGGGAAGGGAACATCAATTCTAAGGCAGGAAAGTACATTTAAAAAAACCGCTCACATCAAAAAGTCTACAAATTTCTGTATGTTCCCTCTGAAAAATAAAAGGCCGTACAAATGCTACAAATTCAAGGAGTTAATAATACACTACAGCTGATTAGAAAAGAGCTGAGGCCTCAATGTTGAAATGACTCAGTTCACCAAAGAACTGTAACTGATCAGTAACTGTGTGAAAAAGTATTTCCTCACCCACCAAATCAGCAGTCACTTTTAAGAATGTTAACTACTCAATACTGGTAAAGGCAACTTGTAACCCTGCTAACAAATCCATAAATTGTCTGATCCTTTTGGAAAATAGTTTGGTAATGTGTGTCAAGGTTCTTCTAGTAATTTTCCTTCTGAGAACCCATTCTAGAAATGCAGTAGCCATGAGTGAGCACTGTTATGTATATATATTCCTCACCCAAGTATATGTTTATTGATTTTAGAGAGAGGGAAAGGGAGGGAGAGAGAAACTTCGATGACAGAAAGAAATATGGATCAGCTGTCTCCCATATGTGCCCCAACTGGGGATCAAACCTGCAACCTAGGGATGGGCCCTGACTGGGTATTGAACCTGCAACCCACGACCCTGGGTATGCGTGACACTCCAACCAACTCGACAATGCAGCCAGGGCAAACGCTATATATATGTTTTTAACTTCCAGAAGACCCGCAACATAAAATCCATCATCTTAACCACTGCTGCGTGCACAGCGCAGTGGCACTAAGCACACCCGCGCTGGTGTGCAGCCATCACCGCCCTCCATCCACAGAACTCTCCCCCTACAGCAGACTCCGTCCGAATGGGGACGCACTCCCCACCCCTCCCAGCACCCACCACCCCAGTTTCTGTCTACGTGTGTGACTGCTTCAGGGACCTCATGTAAGTGGAATCATACAGAATCTGTCCTTCTTGGACAGGATTATCTCTCTCCACGTAACGTCCGCCAGGTCCATCCACGATGTCAGAATTTCTTTCCTTCTCAGGGCTGAACAGGATTCCATTCATCCCGTGACGGACACTGGTGTGCCCCTACCTGTTGGCTGGTGTAAATAGTGCTGTTATGCTGTGGGTATACGAACACCTATTCAAGTCCCTGCTTTCAGTTCTTGTGGGTACATCCCAAGAAGTGGTGTTGCTGAACCACAAGGCAATTCTACGTCTCATTTTCTGATGACGTCCATGCAGTTTTCCACAGAGGCAGCACATTTTGCTTTCCCACCAACAGTGCACAGGGGTTCCAGTCTCTCCACATCCTTGCCAAGGCTTGTTCTGTTTTCTTTTCTTTACTTTACTTTTCCGACAGTAGCCAACCTAATGGGTGTGAAGTGGTATCTCACTGTGGTTTTGATTTGCACTTCCCTAATGATGAATGATGTTGATCACGACTTCATATGGCTTACTGGTCACCTGTATATTTTCTCCGGAGAAATGTCTATTCAAGCCCTTTGCACATTTAAAAATAGGATTATGTACTTGTTTTCTTACTGTTGACCTGTAGGAATTCTCTACAAATTCTGGATATTGATCCCTTATCAGACAAATGTTTTCCAAACATTTTTTCCGTTCTGTGGGCTGGCTTTTCAGTTGGTTGGTTGTTTCCTTTGATGCACAGAAGTTCTGCATTTTTATGCAGCCCCAACATCCTCTTTGTTGCTGTTGCCACCTGTGCCTTTGGTGTCACATCCAAGAAACTGTTGACAAATACAGTGTCATGAAGCTTTTCCTCTGTGGTTTCCACTAAGATTTCATTCACGGTCTTGGTGCTTATATTTAGGTCTTCTGTCCACTCTGAGGTACTTCTTTGTGTGTGGTGTAAGGTAAGGGTCCAACTTTATGCTTTTGCACGTGGGTATCCAGTTCTCCCCAAACCATTTCTTGAAGAGACGGTCCTTTCCCCAGGAGGGTGGCACCCTTGTTGAAAACCACTTGACCATGTGTTTATTTCCGGGCTCTCTGTTCTACTCTCTTGTTCTCCATGTCTGTCTTTACCCCAGTGCCATGCTGTTTTGATTACTGTGGCTTTGCGGTGAGTTTTGAAATCAGGAAGTATAAGACCTCCAACTTTCTTTTTCAAGATTGCTTTGGCTATCAGGGTCCCTTGAGAGTCTCTGTGAATTTTAGGATGGATTTTTCTATTTCTGGAAAAAAGCCCAGATTTTTGATAGGGATTGCACTGAGCCTGTAGATCCCTTTGGGCAGCACTGATATCTGAACAATTGTTAATCTTCGGATCCACGAACACAGGTGTCTATTTATTTGTGTCCTCTTTAATGTATTTCAGCAACGCTGTGTAGGTTTCAATGTCCGAGTCTTTCACCCGCTTGGATAACTCTAAGTTCTTTTCAAGGGCATTATGTTTTTACTTACGATTCTAAAATATCAGAAACTACCTTAATTCAAAGGGATTATACCACACAGTAAAACACTACACATCCATCAAAAATATTTATAAATTTGTTAAATGAAAATGTGAATGAGAAGGTGTAATTCTGCAGAAATAGTACAATCACAAATAAACACTCCCCAAACACTGACAGTGTCACTGTTGAGTGTCACAGCTACAAATGGTCTTTCTTTCTGAAACCTCTCTATATTTTTCAGAATTGCTGAAATAAGCACATAATACTTTCAAGAAAATTAAAAGTAACAACTTTTGGAAACCTGCACGGATTAAGTTACAGCAGGGAGATGCCCTTCCTGAACGCTGCCTCGCAGGGTCAGGCTAAGAACAGAAAGGGCTGTGAGGGGGACCCAGGACCCAGAACACGGGAGAGCTACTGCAACGCATGAAGGAGATCATGTGTGTAAAAGCACAAACGAACACTGGCCTTGAGTCAGGCAGGACACACCAAACCAGCAAGTGAGAGGGTGTCAGCTTCCTGCCTGGAAGGACCAGTTAGGGACCACTTCACTGTTTACCTCAGGGCTGTCCTGCAGCGTGGAGCCCACGTGCTCGGCTGGCTACCATGGTCCAGTCCTTCCCTGGTGAAACAGGCGCTCAGTAGTGCCATGCAGGAGAGGCTCATAATGTAGTCACGTTGTTGGCACTGGGACACATCACCTGTTTGCATCACCTGCTTGGGGAGAGGCTGCCTGAGTAACCCTGGGGCTGGGTGTGCTTCCTCACCTGTAAAAGGGGGTTTATGGGCACTCCCTACCTCCTCGCTGGGTGGGAGACGCAGATGCCACAGGTGGAGCACACAGCCCTGCTGAGGCGAAGCACAGGGCTAGAAAGCAGCTGCGACCCAACCACATGTTGTCGCTCCAGCCCTGACAGGTGAGACGCAGAGATCAGAAAGGTCCCGCCGCAGCGATGTGGGGTGTGGAGAGCCACCTAATGGCTCTCGGCTTGGGCTAAGCTCTCCGAGAGGCCTTCCTCTTCCCTCCCTGGGACACGGCCATCGTCCAGCTCAGCCCCTAGACAGTGCTGTGCACAGAAGTGTGCAACTAAAGCTGCTGGCAAATGGACGAATCAAGCGGTAATGCCCAGTTCTGACCCAACTAAGCCCTCATTATTCTTAAACGTCCTGTGGCACCGAACTCAGACAAACGTGCCATCTAATCCCCGGGAGAGCAACACTGCCTCCCCAGCCCACCCAGGCCAGTCCAGCTCCCTGCATGCACGTCCGTACCGCTGTGACAGGCCCTCCTTGCCTTCGGTGGCCTCGCCACTGATCAGAGACAGCAGCTCCTCCCCTCCCTGCCACCGTGGTGTGAGGAAAGGCACCCGTGGGCTCAGGGCAGTGAGCCTTCCAGAACACAGAGTGGGCAGCACAGTGCCAGCTCTCAGTGTGTCTCCACCCGACACGGCAAATGTCGTGTCTCTGCATGGCACAAAACGAAGGGTTAGAAAGGAATTATCCTTTATTCTCTGGTTCCTGTCACTTTGTTCTGGTCTTTATTTAAAAGCAAAGGGCCTGCCCTGGCCAGCATGGCTCAGGTGGGCGTCCTCCCACGAAGCAAAAGGTCGCTAGTTTGATTCCGGGTCAGGGCACAGGCCTGGGCTGCAGGCCAGGTCCCCCGGTTGGGGGCACATGAGAGGCAACCTATCCATCGACCCCTCCTTTACTTCCTATGTTCCCTTCCTGATATATAAATAAAATCTCAAAAAAAAAAAAAAAAAAAAAAGACAGCAAGGGGCCGAGAAATATCTCCCACTGATTTTATATCTGGGGAACGTTTCTGAATAAAACTTTCACATTTTCATTTCTAAATTCAACCAAAGGTTGTGTTTTTCATATCCCCGGGCTATTCTGCAGGCAAATTAAATCTGCTCACTCATCCTTTAGTGGAGACGGGTTACGGTGGCTTCACGAGGAGACACTCGCGTTTTGGACCCACAGGACTGATGTGTCAACCGCAGGCGCTGGCACCGTTTCAGCTGGAACTGTCTGATCATGTCGACTTTCATCAGGTAGGAATCTAACCTAAAAAATCTGGCTTCACCAACAGTTTAAAATAGACTTCTTCCTAGGGCAGATCAAACATACCTGGCATTCAGCTGTGTTCAAAGGTTGCCAGGGAATTTCCTGCTGCCAACAGCAAGGACAAAGGGACACGCGCTTGTTGTCCTGCTGATGTGAGTGAGCAGAGCGATTAGAAGGGGTGGGCCAGCGTATCTCCGGGCCTGGCCATCGGAGGTCCGTGGAGTGGGCAAAGGAGTTTCCCCTAAGGCTGTCAGGGGTCCGGGGCTGGCTTCTGCTGTCCCCCAGCTGGGTTGGGGGACCCTTCCAGCCATACAGGTCCCCACAACCCTTCCTTGTCCTGAGAAGGCGGGAAACCCACACAGAGTGTCCAGAGCACACGTGATCTACTGAAGTGCTTTCATGTCAACTCCTAGTGACAAACCCGTTTTACAAAGAACCTGAGGCAGGAGTGGTGAACCTCGATGGGTTCTGGTTGTCCCATGAGAGGTGATGTCACAGCAATTCTGTGGGAAAGAGCAGGTAGAAGGCCCGAGGTGCTTTTCGTTCCTTTGGCAAACGTGTTTCCTGGGCCTTGGCAGGCGCTGGACTGGGTGCCACAACAGACGTGCAGGCAGCCTCTGCCCACAGGTGATGCTTCAACAACAGTAACCCATGCGGGGATGAAGCAGTGTGTGCAGAGCCCTCTGCAACCCAGCGTCCCCAACGGATGGGGAGGGACCAGCTGTGGTCCATCCACACAGGGGATGTTACTCAGCCTTAAAAGGGAAGGAGATTCTGACAGATGCTGCCACGCGGATGAACTGTGCGGACATCATGCTAAGCGAAGCAAGCTGGTCACACAGGACAAACACTGTACAACTTACTTACGAGGGAACTAGGGGAGCTGAAATCACAGAGATAGAATGGTGGCTGCCAGGGGCCGGGGGATGAGGTAACGGCCCAGGGTTTCCGTGGGGAAGATGGACAGTAGGGACGGCACATGGCATTCTGAACGTAGCTAAGGCCACCGAACTGCACACTTAGGAATGGTTAAAATGACAAATACTATGCGACCTACAGTTTGCCACAATTTAAAAAGATAAGGCAGGCTCGAGTCACGGCAGTTCAGGAGATACTCGGGGAGACGGAACCAGCAGGATAGAGAGGCCGCCTCTGGGGAAGAAAGGGCACTGAGGAAACCCAGGCCCACAGGGCCTGGAGGGACTGGACAGACGCCAGGACCATCCTAGGAGCCATGTATGCGTGTGCGTGTGTGAGTGTGCATGTGTATGTGTGTGTGAGTGAAGAGTTGGGGGTGGGGAGGGAGGGAGTGAATGGGCTGATGGCAGAAACACAGGTGAGGTTTGGGGAAGGCCCGAGCTAAGCATTCAGTGTGTGGTTACAGCTGCCAGTTGAAACCAAACCCCAGGTTCTGCCCAGAGGGTCTCACAGAGGATGACAAGCAGAGGCCTGCCACCCACTGCTAGACTAACGGCCCGTTTGTGGCCCGAGGAGAGTGGGCAGGAGGGTGCCCTGGAGGGGCCGGGCTAGCTGCGCCTGCGGTTGGGCTCAGGCTGTCTGACGGGAGCCCAGCACTCACTGCTTCACAAGAGCGGCCCCGGGGGCACCTCTGCTGCCCAGCTGCTGGCGCAGCGCAGCCAAGGGGGGCTGGAGCCACGGAAGGGAGGGTCGTCTGGGTCTGTCCGCTCCCGGAGGACAAGCACCATCTTTGGTCCTGTTATTGTCCTGACCATCTCCCCATGACCCACACAACCCAGGTGGTCAGCTGGGAACTGACACCTGCCTCATCACCCCCGGGCTACTTCCTCTGTCACTGTGTCAGAAGATACGGATATCAAAACCTGACAGGAGACACCCTGGACCACAGAAGGAAAGGCTGAGGGAAGCGGTTCCCGCTCTAGGAACGTCTCTCTTCATTTCTGATATTCTTCAACCAACAGGCAAGAGGCCAAGCGCCTCTAAGTAGCTACAGCACTCACTTTTAGGCAGGAAAACAGTCCAGGTGATGGCAAAACTTTCAACCGTATCAGGAAGAAAAGTTGTGCTGAATGAGGTTGATGTTCTGTATGTTCACAAGAGGGGGAGAAACAAATTTTAACTGCCATTCAAAAGCCAACTTTTAAAAATTCAAGTTAATTCTCCCAACAACACTGTGGCAACTCCTTTCACAAAAGGCCAAATGCTTAGCAACTACATTTCTGCCCCAGGGTCTCCAGTTAATTGTTAAGTTCTACTTTTCCTGTTATAACTGACTTTTCCCAGGCCTTTCTTTTCTAAAACAGGGAGAATGCCTCAAGAAACAGAGTTCATGGTTAATTTATTCCCCCCGTAAGTCATTTTTAGAAAGCACTCTATTTAACATTTTTTACTTATCTACTGATTGATTGATCTTGAGGAGGGAGGGAGAGAGAGAAACATCGATTTGCTGTTCCCCATCTGTGTGTGCACTGACTGATGTTTGCATGTGCCCTGACCAGGGATCGAACCTGTAACCTTGCGTGCAGGGACCACACTCCAACCAACTGAGCTTCTGGTCAGGGCTCTCCATTTACCATTTAACACGTCCACCTTCCAGGCCAAAAATGTTAAACAAAGGGACTAATTCAGAAAAATCTCTGAATGAACAGGGCTTGGAGACTATATTCAGCCTTACTTAAAAAAAATGACTGAAATACAGTAGACATTCGATGTTACTAGTTTCAGGTGTACAGCTGTGATCTGACATTTTTATCCCTTACAAAATGATCATAAAGATAAGTCTGGCAGTTATCTATCACGGTATTATTGACTGTATTTCCTACGCTGTACGTTACATGCCCGAGACTTCTTTACTGCATCACTGGAATTCTGTGCCTGTGCATCCCCTTCACCTGCTTTGCCTATCCCTGCCCACCCGCTCCTCCCCTCTGGCAGCATCAGTTTGTTCTCTGTGTCTATGATTCTGTTTCTGCTTTGTGTTTTAGATTTCATGTATGAGTAAAGTCATAGGGTATTTGTGTTTTTCTGACTTATTTCAGCAGTCTGTTAAATAAATAAAAATAGGAATACTCTTTTCCACTTAACAAATGATCAGTAAAGCTTTTGGATGGTCCCAGTGCTGGGAAGGTACAACGGCCAGGCATTTGACACGCTCCGGGCAGAGTGTGCCGGTGTCCCCTCTCTGGACAGTGCGTACAGTATAAAGGGCTCCTGAAAACGCATGGTCTCTGATTCAGTACTTCTGTTCCTTGAATCAAGTTTTAGGAGAGGTGCAAAGATGTGACTACCAAGAACAAAAGATTTATGTTATAGCACAGTTTTAAAAAATATTTTAAATGTATTCATTTTTTGAGAGAGGGGAAGAGAGGGAGAGAGACGGGGAGGGGAACATTGATGTGAGAAAGAAACATCAAAACTGCCTCTTACACGTGTCCTGACCGGGGACCCTTCGACCCAGGCCTGCGCCCTGACTGGGAATCGAGCTGGCAACCTTTCACTTCTCAGGACGCCGCCCAACCAGCAGAGGCGCACCGCTCAGGGCTTTACGGTTCACAGCAGCTGACAGCCTGGGGTGCCCACAGGTGGGGTGACAAACGCTTGTTAAAAGCCACGCTACCCTCTCCATGAAAATCAGGAACAAGACCAACATGTCCACTTCACCACCACACAGAAGCTCCTGCTGGAATTTTTGGTCAGCTCAACAGAAAGAGGCCAGAGATGTAAGAATCTGGAACAAAGAGGCAGGTTATGGTAATGCACACCTAACTGATTACTTGCAACATCCCACAGAATCAACTGAAAAACTACTGTAAACCACAGAGTAGTTCAGTAAGGGAGCGGGTGTGAAAGACACCAACCTACAGCCTTCATGTAAACAACCAGCAACTATTTGGAAGACAAAACAGGAGAGAAGAACCCATTTACAGTAACACAATAACAGAATATCTGGACATATACTTACTAAGAAATGTGCAGAACCCACAAGAGGGAAACTTGAAACTTAAAAACTCCCTAGAGGAAATGAAAGTCCCCTTGAACAAACAAACAAAGAGATGCTGTGCGCTCCCAGACAGGGGGAGGCAGACGTCCTCAACAGGCTAATCCTCCCTGGATTTTTAAAAATTTTGATGGGATCCCAGTAAAGCCCCAACAATGAAACAAGCCAATTCAGAGTTCCTACTTTCTTTAACAGTGTCAATATTGTTATTATGAACTGTTTTAATAGGATATAGCAATAATTATGTCAACAATGTTAGAAATCAAGATTTTCGGTGTAAGATGAGAAAAAATCATGAAAATTCAAGGACAAGATAAAATTATGATCTTAAAGTTGAATCAGAAGTATCAATATGGACGCATGACTGAAAAGACAGGGGTTTGCACTTACATTCTGGCTTCCTTCACGGAAGCACCTAAAAGCAACAGCACCCTCCGTCCCCACACTTTGGCCTCTTACCTCTCCCCACGGAAAGGCGTCAGGGCTCTTTGAAAAGTGGCTGATTCCAAGTCTGGGGCAGAGAAGGTACAAACAAGCCTGAGGGACATCTCACTGTGTCAGAAATCACAGAATCAAATATTGATAGAAATGAAGCCATGGCAAAAACACCCAGGAGCTAGCCCGAAGGGCACACAGTGGTTAAAATTATGTAACTGCACATAAAAAAAAAACAACTAATGATTTGGGTAGATTAATACACACTGAAACCAACAAAATACATGAGTCTATAATGATAGTAAAAAAAAAGAAAGCTATAAAAAAAACTTGTTTTCCACCATTTGAGGGAAGGGGGTAACTAAAAGGCAAAGAATGACGTTTGTCCTGACTTCCCGCCAGGGACGCTGTGACAGGGTAACCAAAACTGCGGCTGGTAGAACCAGCTCCGCTTTCAGAAGAATGCCAAGTTCAACGTTGACATTCTGGTGAAACTACCGACTCCGGCAAGGATAGCCAAGTGGTCTCCGGGGCACAGGCATGTGGCTGACAGGGAACAGACGCTGGCTGGGTGCCATGTGTATCCTGCGGATCACCACTAGTGCCTTTTGGTGGCAAAGGAAATCATCGCAGCACAATGGAGAGCTCAATCTGCCATCGCCCGATCACGGGTGAAACCAGCATCACTTCTGATGTCACTTCATAATGTGCATCTCTCACAGGGATGACACCGCCTTCCGAGTCACACGGTGTCATCTCTAGGTGCTCCACACAAAAAGGCCTCCATTCACAGGAACCACAGGGAGCAGGGGACAGCTTACTGACAATCAGGTGGCTAACTTAACTCGCTGCAGCCAGGGCTGTGGTCAGCTGGCACCCCCAGACTGGTGGTGCCCCCGGGTCTGGCAGAAGCCCAGACAAGTCCTGCTCAAGAAGATGCTTTCACGCTAGGTTCGGTGGGTTTCAGACACTTGGGCACAGCGACCGGAACAGAATGAAAAACAGGTGCACACATGAGCGAGCCGCGACCAGGACTTCAGAGCCTGAACTGCCGGCCAACACCACGTGCTGAAGCCGCTGTGCTTACTGTTCTTACAGAAATGACGAGTTTTACGGCATCTGCGAGACAACAGGAAAACATCTTAAAAACCGCACTGCAAATGAAAAACAACTTCCATAAACGGAAACAGTGTACCTAAAATTAGAAGCTCGACAGGTGAGTTTGACAAAACACGTGTTAGACTGACCTGAAGACTCTCTAATGAGGAAACAGAAACTGCAAATGCTGTCTAGAAGTTTGGACAGTAATGTGACAAAGTAATTTCATGTCCGCTGACTACAATAATTTGTGGTTGTATTTTTATTTCATTTTCAGAAGATTTTATTTAGTTTTAGAGAGGAAGGCAGGGAGAAAGAGGAGGAGAGAAAGAAGCATCAATTGGTGGCCTCTCACACACGCCCAAACCAGGCAAGTGCCCTGACTGGGAATCGAACAAGCGACCTTCCACTTTGCAGGACGATGCCCAACCGACTGGGCCACACCAGTCAGGGCTATATTTCATTTTTACAGTGATCTATTTTTATTGTACTTTTGAAAATATTAATCCATGATGAGTTGAAAATTAAGAAAAAGAAAACTGGTCCTCACAATGGATCATATTGAGAGACTCGGATCAAGAGTGCAGTTGGCAAACAGAAAGGCTGAAAACGCAGATGGAGACCAAAGAAAGACAGCAAACGAAAAAGCCCAACACATATTTACTACAGCCGGAGACAGACTAAGGTACAATAACAACTACAGAAATAATGGCTGGGAACTTTCCACCACTGAGGCAGTACAACAATCTGCAGATTCCAGATGAACCCCCAAAAACTGATGTAAAAAAAACCACCTGGATACCAGCACTAGAACCACTGAAAAAAACAATATCAGAGACAAGTATCAGAAAAGTGATCAGAAGCCCCAACAAGACCTCAAAGCGTGACTCAGGCTTCTCAGTGCTAAGGGATGGCCGTGAGATGCTTACCTTCAGCGTCCTGAAGGAGAACAGTCTGACCTCAACTCCATACTCAGCAAGTATATTGCAGGGAGGAGCAAAATAAAGGCATTTTCCAGATAAACAAATGCCAGAACTTGCTGCCAGGAGACCATCATTAAAGGAAATTCTCAACGATGTGTTTATACGGAAGGAGAGTGGCCGGGCGTCTGAGACCCAGCATGTCTGAGCAGCCAAAAGGACTGAAGGCAAACTGATGGGCAGGTGGGTGGGTCTAAGGGATCACCCACATTGAACAGACTGTAACTTGCAGGGTTACAGAAAAACTGAACGGAAAGTGTCCCCCCTCAGTCTCTCCTATCACTAGTCTCTTGCATTAGTGCGGTACATCTGTCATCGTTAACAAACATGACTATTAGCTGAAGACCATAGTGTGCATTAGGGCTCACTCTGTATTTGTCTATCCTACGGGTTTTGACAAAGGCACGAGGCCCCTCCACGTGCTCACAACTTCGGCATCTCAGAGAAGAGGTTCCCTGCCCTGAAACTCTCCTGTGCTCCATCGGGCCTTCCTTCCCTCCCCCAACCCCCAGCAGCCACCGAGCTGTTCACTGTCTCCAGAGTTTTGTCTTTTCTAGATGTCACGTAGTTGGAATTACACGAACGTAGCCTTATCAGATGGGCTTCTTTTGCTTAGCAATATGCATCTAAGGTCCCTCTGTGGAGCCTTCTTATGGCCTGATAGCTCGTTTCTTTTTATTACTGAACAAGATTCCACTGCCTGGATAGACCACAGTTTATTCATTCAACAACTGAAGGTGATATCTTGATTGTTTCGATGTTTTGGCAATTACGAAAAAAGTGTGGCATAGTTTTTAAATTTCTTCAAATTCTTGAGTAAAATCACAGAGCAACTAAGAGCAAAACCAAAAAGCCCATGGCCAACATCTACAAAAAGCTAGCTGAAAATATGTCCCCATACACATGTGAGCCTGTGGGGACAAACTACCAGCAGCTATAAGACCGGCGCAATCGGCCCCTGTGAGGAAGAGGTGGAGAGGGCTGGCCTAGGGAGCAAGAGTTCGGAAGCGCTCGATCAGAGAGCGGGGCGAGCCCACCTGAGAACAGCAGCTGCAAACAGAAGGGTCTGTACCCTCTAGGGGGTGAGAGCGAGGCGGCCACGTTAAGTCTGAAGGGGCCGAACGGTCAGGGCCCAGGAACCTTCCAAGCTCGGTGGCAGCGGAGGCTCCCTCCCCGAACCCTACCACACTGGGTGGGCAGAAACTGCTGGGGAGAGAATGCCAACTGAGCAGCAGGGGCCGGGGCGAGTGGGAAAAGCAGGTCCAGACAGAGGCAAGGGAAGGGACCTAAGGGTGCAAGAAGGTGAACTGCCAGATTTTGGGAAACTTCACAAACAGAACCTAAGCTAGAGCTCTAGAGCCCAAGTCCCTCCTCTGCAGTCCATCGATCAATCTCTCCTCTCTCTCTCTCTCCCTCTCCCGACCCCCCCCCCCCCAACTTGAGCAACGGGAGGGATCGAAGCCGCACACGGAATGATCACAAGGAAAAAGAACAGGGAACAGGCTGACACCTCTCCAGACAGTGAAAGCACTTCAGAAAGACATCCCATAAAAGACATTAAAAACTACAACTTAGTATTTCAAGATGAGCCAGAGACATTAAAGAAATAATGGAATGTGTGGAAGGACTACATGAATCTTTAACAGAAAAATCTCAGAAATAGGTAATGCAACTTTAAAGAAATAAAAATAAAAAAAAATAATTGGAGAAATAAGGATTAACTGTAAGGGACACAAGTGCAAATAAACACAACGTAAAGTCCCTTACAAGGAATTACACATGAAAAATGACTGAAATGAAAAAGAAATGAAAAGCACAGGGACAGACACGACAGACACGAGAGGGGCAAAGAAGACTCAGCACCTATACACTGGGAGCCCCCACTGGAGAAAAGGAAAGCAGGGAAACAGAACGAACCCTCAAAACAATGATCAGGGCGAAGGTGGCTACTGTGTATAGAGAGAACGTGGCGTGTGTGGGAAAACTACCCAGAATGACACGTTCTGAAATCCCTGGACTTTAAAGGGAAAAATAACTAGACCTGAAAGCGAACAGACCAAGTAACCTGTAGGGACAGAAAATTAGAGTGACATCGGCTCTGACAGCAAGGTGAAAAATGCAGAAACCGAACCTTCCTTTCAATCATCACACCAGTTCTGATGTCGGCACCATTTTCCTGAGAACACTTGGTGTGTAACGTGGGATAAAGGAAATGGGTAAATATCTCATGTTTGAGTCCTGTTGTCTCTGAGGTCAGTGAGAACCTGAAATCTTGGGGTGGCAAAAAGGAGGTATTAAGATGGAAGTTAAGCCGACGCCGGCCAACCCGACTCTGAACGGAAAGTGTCATGAACTCCCGGAAAAACGCATTCTCCATTTGCTCCACTGAAAAGTCCTCAAAACAGGGACCCTTCCAGTGTCGACAAGAGTCCGGGCACCTCGCGTGACCAGTGTGGAGTGGCCCTGGCTACGGGGACGCACCACAGAGAACAGCTCCCTCTGGGAAGGGTGCAGGCAGAAGGCACGCCATTCTTTCTTGGTATGAAGAGAGGGAGATGGAGGTTGGGAGTCGCAAACTGAGGCCTGGAGAAAGGGTTGAACCAAGAGCCTTTGGGAGGGGCGAAGGGAGCCGGGCAGGGCCTGCGGGGCTGGGCCTCTGCATGGAGCCTGGGGGCGGGCACAGGCCCTAACAGCAGGAACCAAGCCTAATACCCCTGATGGGCATCAGGGACCGGCAGGCCAGAGAAGGTCCAAGAATGGTTGTGGGACAACTTGCCCACCCCCGACAGCCTCAGAGGCAGCCCCACAGCCCGTACTGCGGCCGGACCCCGAAGGGTGCTGGAGGGAGTCTCGGTGCACATTCCTTTTCTCACCCACTGGCGGTCCCCTTGGGATGGGCTGCTGGCTCCAGCAGAGCAGGCCCTGGTTTCTGTCTAACGCTGCACCCCCGGTACCCAGAACAGGGTCTGCTCCTGTAGGCGCTCAGTACTGTGTTTGCTGAATGAGTGAGCAGCACAGGAAAGGCATGGACTGCTCGGGAGGGGGAGGTTCCTCAAAAATGACCTAGTGTGCGCCTCATCTACCAGAAGGGGAGGCTCCTCAAAAACGACCTAGTGTGCGCCTCATCTACCAGAAGGGGAGGCTCCTCAAAAACGACCTAGTGTGCGCCTCATCTACCAGAAGGGGAGGCTCCTCAAAAACGACCTAGTGTGCGCCTCATCTACCAGAAGGGGAGGCTCCTCAAAAACAACCTAGTGTACGCCTCATCTACCAGAAAAGCTAAACCAAACGACACCAGCTCTGTGAACTGCACTGAGGGGACTCCTAGAAAACCAGGAGCAGGAAGTGCTTCCAAGAATCCGCTGTCCCTCCCTCACCAACCCTTCCCTCCCTCCCTCCCTCCACCCCTTCTGCCACCACCCCTCCCCCTGCTTGTACTCCCCTGTCCCACACATCTGCATCAAGCTCCTGAGTTCACCCAAAATAAAAGTTAAATGTAAAAGACCCATTTATTATGCATTTGAGGTATGAAAAATATCTGATGTTTTATGTATTATGCTAGCTTAGATTTCAGTAAATACAAAATTTTTCAGAGGCTCACATTTGACTTTAGGGTTCTCACTCTACTTTCTTTAATAAGGTTTTATGTACTTCAAACTCAAAATCTCCCAGAGGAGCACTTTTAGGGACTGAGCACCTTTACGCGGACAGGGGCAACTGTGCCATTTTGGGGGAAGTTCAAAGCGAAGAGCTCTGCTTCCTGACTCATCTCGGATAGGGAGCCCCTGGGAAGAGTGGTCGCCAGTGACGCGTGGGTGAAGGAAGTCCACCAAGGACCCCGGTCCCAGCCCTCAGCCCTCCACCACCGGGGAACCCCGGGGCGCCAGTTCCCGCAGCTACTCCACTTGGGGTGGCTGCTCTCCGAGCGGCACAGTTCTGAGACACATGGGAGAGAAGGATGACTTTAAAGACAAATTGGCCAGCTTAGTTACAATTAACGTGAGAAGCTTTGAAGTCTTTCCCGTTACTTTTTTTAGTGTGAAATACCTGTAATACATTCATGGTGGATTCTTATCTCAAGGAGCTTTGGAGTTTCAAACAGCAGCTGGGTAACGGGCACTCAGCCTAAAGGAAAACCGAGTAGAGAAGAACAGACAACCCTACAGGCCGCATGCGCAGCAAAGGTGTGAGACGCTAACGAGCTACCAGAACGTGACCCCTTCTCCCTACGGGGGCAGAGTTTAACTCTCAAAGACACGCAATGAAAACTACCTTTCAAAGTCGGTAGTTTCTGGAGCTCTCTGTTGCAGCTGACGCTGAACCTGGGGGAACTCTGCCGCTTCTCCTTCTTCACCACGGGCTGAGGCGTCGGCACCTTTATTTTGCTGGACACGGCCGACGGCACCGCGGTGAGGCTGCTCTTCCTGCTGGGAGTCTGCTCACAGAACAAACAGAACAGACGTGTCAGATGACTTGATTTCGCGGCACACTTAGATAGGGGACAAGATGTGGGAGTCTTGCTCTGGGACAGTCCCTGCCACTCCACTGTGAACAGCACAATTCTGTCGTTTCTGGGCTTGGGGGCTCCACCACCTCTTGTAACGCTTGATGTCGAGATTCACAGGTAACCCTGAGTTCCTTTATCTCCCTTCGGGCTTTTAGGTATTCACCATACAGACTGACACACGTGTGTGTGCGCACGTGTACAGGCCGACAGTAATGACTCTCCAAAGATGTTCACATACAACCCTGGGACTTCACTTGGCAAAGTGAACGCTGCAGACATGATGAGGGTCAGAACCCTGCAACGGCAGATGACCCTGGGTTAGAGGGTGAACCCCACGCAACCACAGAGGCCTTTACAAGACAGGAGAAGGCAATGAGATGACAAAGCAGAGGTGAGACAGAGCCGGGCATGTGCCATGCCGCTGGCTTCGAAGATGGAGGAAGGGACCGTGAGCCAAGGAGTGCAGGCAGCTTCTAGAAGCTGGGAAAGGCAAGGAAACACACTTTTCTCTAGAGCTTCTGGAAGGAACTAGTTATGCCGACATCTTCATTTCGGCCCCATTTCAGGCTTCTGAGCCTAGAACTGTAAGACAAAGTGTACGTTCTCTTTATCCACTAAGTCTGCGGCCGTTTGCACAGCAGCAACAGGAAACTAACAGTGCTGAAAACCTCATAAATGACAGGTTTCCCTTCTAGACCACCGCTCGGCCTCGGGAGTCAGGGCAGGCTACAGGAGAGCACTGCCCCTTGAGCTTCGGGAAACTCGCTCTAGCTTCCCTCTCCTCGCGTTCACCTTGGGGCTCCAGACTCAGGGCTTGTTCCCAGACTGCGTGACACCTGGACTGTCCCACGACACGCAGCCGGCTTTCAAGGCGGGGAGCAGCACACAGACTCCAGCAGGGCGGGTGCCCTGTCACCCAGATAGGCCTCCGGGGACCAGGTGGCACAGGAAGCCCTGTGGGGCTCAGCTGTGCTACCCGGGCAGTGACAGCTGACAGTGGCTCTGGTGAGTGTCGGCCACCCAGGTGCTTTGTATAGCAAAGGTGCTCCTCTCCCCGTCCTGCAGTCTGCCCGGAGAGATGGAATTTGTACCCACACAATGTGCTCTTTGAGAGCAAAGCTTGTCCTAGAAACATGAACCCACAAGCCCCCTCCAATCACGCAGGGCCAAGGAGAGCAGGCCCACCGACTCAGACCTCTAACTACTTACTGTCATCACTGAACAGAATTTTTACTAAAAAAAAGTGCTGCTTTACCTTTTAATAAGGTGCTTAAGAACACCCTGCCTGGGAAGTTTCCCGAGCTGTCAGAGCGCCACACGCAGGTGGGTCTGAACAGGAGCAAGGGCCTGGGCACAAGCCACCCCCCTCCCTGCCCGCAGACTCTTCCTCACAGTGGGCTCCCTTGGGCTCCACCTCAGACACTTGTCATCTCCCACCTGACCACGAGCGCATGGGTCTTTCCTCCTCAAAAACCCCATCCACGACTCTCCCCCTCCTCGGGGTTCCCCACGTTAAAACCTTCTGCTCAGCTCTCTAGATGGTCTTAGAAAAGCCTGGTGTTTATTCACTCCACAGCCACAAACACTCCCCAGGAGTTGGCTTGTTTTAAATGTTTCACACACAGGTGTCCGGTGGATGGACTTTTACACGTCGGATCCAGCGCTACCCACCTAACAACCTCCATGGGCGCCCGGCCCAGGCACAAGCAGGAGAGCTGGTGATGCTCCCACCCCAAGGGAATGGCCTCCACACTAGGAGCAGTGATCTGGCCAAGTCATAAAACAGAAAATGAAACCCGTGGTCCCCACAGCCCACGGCAGACCGCGCTGAGGCAAGGCTTCCCCCGTCTGAGAAAACGACGTCCCCCACAAGGCCTCCTGACTCCATGACTTGTCACCTTGTCCCACGGGCCCTGCTGAGCACTCTCCTCCTTGGCGCAGGCAGAGTAGCCTCCAGAAAAGACAGCCTGGGCCCATCCCCCTGTGTATCCCAGCCCAGTGCCTCTAGCTAAATGGTGCCTGCAAAGCGCCCCAGGCCCTGGGCCAGGCTAAGCCTGCTGACACCCTCTCTGTTCTGCTGCACCACCCGCCCCGTTCTGTTTGCAGGGAGCCGGGCCTCCCTGCACCTGGAACTCCACGTGCACTTCTCCTCTGTACCCAGCACGGCTGTCACTTTATGTTCGCATGTTGATTACGAGGTGGGTGTCTCTCCCCAATGAGCGCTGCCAGTTCTATGAAAAACGCAAGGGTGCCCAATGCCCGGCCGCAGCCCGAGGAGCCTGCAAGGTCAGAAAGGCTCCTCTGGGGGCGTGTGAGGACCCATAGGAGGGGAGCAGTGTGCGTGTACATGATGGGTGTCACCAAAGGCTGAGGGATCAGCATGGCCACAGGTCACAGCAGGGCGGCAGGCAGGCAGGCACAGGGTGCACCTGGAGTGGCTGCGGACCCCTCAGAGCCACCAGCCCAGGTTAAAGAATCTGACCTTGATCTCCAGGGAAACCTGAAGCCCAGTGAAAGGATCCGAGTGGGGCAATGACACAAACCCATTTTCCCTTTCTTTTTATCCTCACCTCGGGACATTTTTCATTGCTTTTAGAGAGAGAGGAAGGGAGAGAGAGACACTGATGTGAGACAGCATCATCGATCGGCTGCCTTCCGTACACACCTGGGTTGGGGGTCGCAGGTGCCCGGAACCCAGACCAGGGCTCAGGGATCAAACCCACAACCCAGGGACGTGCCCTGACTGGGAATCCAACTAGCAATCTTTCAGTTACAGGACAAGGCCCCAACCAACGGGGCCACGCCGGCCAGGGGCACATTTTCCTTTCTGCAAGGCGCTCAGGCTTCGGTGTGGGGTGGGCTGGAGGGGTGAAGAGAAGCAGAGGAGCCGCAGCTGTCCAGGTGAGAGACGAGTGGGGTCAATGAAAGAGCATGAGACAAAGCAGAGAACTCTGGGAAAACCAGCGTGCTGGCTGACAGAGTGTGGATGAAGGGTCGAGGGGTCAGGAGACCTCCCAGACCTCTGGCCGACATGGGGAGGGGACAGTGGGGCAGGTTACTGAGACAGCAGAGAAACGTGGGGGAGAAATAAGCTCAAGAGAATGTTGAGTCCGAGGTAGGTCCACGGCGACCCGGTGGTCCTGTCCCTCCCAGTGGCCCCCCATTGCTGTCTGCTGGCTGACCACAGCAGCAGCTCTCCTGGGTTTCTGCCTATTCTGCTCGCTCTGGAGATGGTGGGGCTGGCCTGTCCTTATATGTCTCTTCGCCGGACTCCCAGAGCCCAGGCCAGTTGGGCAGCTGCACAGCCAGCTCTTGGGAAACCTTCCTCTGAGCCAAAGACATCAATCTGGAGTTGCCGGTCTACCTGGGTACCGAGGTCAGTGAATTAATGAGACCACTGAGCACAAGGGCATGACGGGAGCAGTGAGGGGTGAAGAAGGAGGTGACAAGGTGGCTGTGGAGACCCAGCCAGAGAAGTGGGACCAAGGTGGGGGCATCCCTGAGGTGAAGGGAAGAAGCCGTTCGGGAAGGCAGGAAGGTCACCCCCACCAAACGACACTAAAGTCAACTGTCTGTGGGACTCGGTATCACAGAGACCGAGGAGCTGGGTGAGGAGGCAGAGGACGAAGCAGGAGACCCAGAGTAAGCACGACACCTCTGGAAGATGTGCTGGGGAGAAAGAGGCAGGGCCAGAGGAGGGTCCCTGTGTACTTGGAAGGGGAGGGTCCGAGTGTGCCCAGCGCTGGCTCAGGAGGCGCACGATGGTCAACAAGCACGTGAAAAGGCGCTCAACACCACTCGCCATCAGGGAGATGGAAATGAAGGCCACAGCGTCACACCACTTCACACTCACTAGGGTGGCTGCAGTCCTTAAGAAATGAAAGACAAGTGCCAGGAAGGGCGTGGAGAAACCGGAAGCCCTGTGCACTCCCAGTGGGATGCTCCTCGGTGAAGCCAGCAGAGACTTACCTGAGATGCAGCAATCCCCCTTCTAGGTACGGGCCCCCAGGACCTGAAGACAGGTGCTCACACAAAAACCTGCGCACTCACAGTCACAGCAGCACTGCTCACAACCACCAAAGGGGGAAACGATGTCCCAGGGACAGGGCATTATTAACCAAAGTCAGTGGTAGGTACCAAACTCAGATCAAAATGGCTAGCCTCCCCTGTCACTTCGAGTGGGCAGCCACAGGGTTTCTGAGTGAGCAGGTGGCCCCCACCACATTCAGAGGAATCGCATTTTCCGGGGAGATCTGGGGGCTTCGTGATGGTCTGAAAACCCCATTTGAGACTCAAACTGAAGCTATGCCTACATCAGGGAAGCCGTGATCTTCCTTCTGTAGGGGAGGGTTTTCAGTGTGGGGCATGGGATTCTTGATGCTTCTGCAGTGAGGTAGGGAGGGGAAGTGGCCGTCCCAGGCAGGTCTGAACCCTGTGTTAAGACAGCAGGCGCCCGGCCGGAGTGGTGGAGCTGACCTGCTACACAGTGCCTGGCCAATAGGGAGGTAGAGAGGCAAAGAGCACCGTCTGCCTGAGGGGTGCCAGGCACTCTCCCCAGTTCTCCCACAGCAGCCCATGCAAGGCTGCACCTCTGCAGGCAGAGGGACAAGATCTAGAGGCTTTCCTTCACGCTCTGGAGAAGTGGCCACTGCAGGTCCTAACAGGAGATGCATCAAGCCTGCACATCCTAGTGCCTGGTGGTCCCTCCCCCACCCCCAGTCCCCCAGCCTTCTATGTAGCCAAGCAACAGCCCCTCCATAAACTTGGAATGAAAAAAAAGTGTTTGGGAGGTTTTCTATGTTTCGAGATAGTTCACTCAAACAACAAAGCAGGCAACTGGTGTGTGACAAAGCCTCCTCCTGGCCTGTCCCCCACGTGTGGGGCCACTGTCCTGGGCAGTGCCTCTTTGCTCCCACTGCAACCCTGCACGTCCACAGACTCGCAGTGAGACGTCAGACGTTCACTGTTCAGCTGGGCAGGTCACACTGACAGCTTGGCCTCTCGGTAGCTCTGGATGGCGGACAAGCGAAACAAGGGAACACCTCCATCACAAAGCACGGCCACTGCTGGGCTCGGATGAGCATGCACGCAGAGGCCCACAGGACAGCAATGGCGCCGCGCCACCAGAATCTCTGTGAGCAGCGAGCCCGATTTGGACCCCACGAGGCCAGGGCCATCAAGGCAAGGCCCACGGGCCCTGTCTGCGTATCAGCATACAGCCACGGCCTCGTGTTCACATACTGTCCATGGTCACTCACGGGCGGCCACAGCAGAGCTGAGTGGTTGCCCTTCCCAGAACAAGTCTCCTGGCCCTCACACTAGGCCTACGACCCTGGATGAGAGGAGAAAATAAGGGAGGGACAGAAGAGATTTTCCGGATCGGAACAACTGCGCACTCACACCAACCAGCAAACCGCATGAGCCCCAATTACGGGTGGTAATGAAGGACTGAGTGAGTTAAAACCTCCAATACGAAAGATCTGCGTGGGGAGTCGTGGGTACTCCGAGGGACAAGAGCACTCACCAGATGTCGAGGAGGAGAGAGCAGACAGAGAGGCGGGTGTGACTTGGGGAGAAGGCAGGAGGTCTGCCCCCACAGAGTCCCTGAGAGGCTGAGGACTCAGAAGCTCTGGAGGGCAGCAGTAAGAGGGGAGCGGAAAAGGTTCATTTTGGCCTGAATACTGACTTATCTGTGGCCACTGGATGTCTGCACAGCTCTGGTGAGCCGGCGTTTACGAGCGGGGGGAAGGCGCTCCCCAGGAAACCAGACTGCCTGGGAAAACTAAGGCTGGGGTGCTGGGGCGAAGCCCTGCATTCTGTCTTCAGGGGTCACAGGCCACAAGGGCCAGCTCTCAGTTCAGGCCTGTAAAGCAAGCTGTCAGCTGACAAGCCACCCGAGTCCAGAGCCCGCAGCCACCTGTACCAGGACCTCATCTTTGTGTGTGTGGACAGGGACACCGGGCATCTGAGAGGGCCTCGTCCTCTAGTGGTCTCCCTGCTTCAATTCTTGCTCCTCTATTCCCTACACAGAGATCTGTCCAGAGATCTTCTAAACACTTAAATCATCTCTCCTTCCCGCTCAGAATACCTCACAGCATCCCAGCGTCCTCAGAATAAAAGTCCGAAACCCTACCAACGGCTGCGGACAAGACCCTACTGGACCCTGCTGGGCCCCTCTCCCCGACTCTGTCCCTCCTGTCTCAGCCACTCTCACTTATCTTCAGCAAAACTGGTCTTCTCCCTGGAGGACACGGCCAGGTCCCCTGTGCCGCAGGGCCTTTGCACCTGCTGCTGCCTCTGGCTGGACCGCCCTTCCCCAGACCTCTGCACCACTGGCTCCTTCTTCACACAGTGGCCTCACCTGTAACACTGTCTCCTTGGTGGAACCATCCCTGACCACCTAGGTCTCTAGCAAGGGGGCTGACAGAGGTGGTCTTGCCCTACCAGAGGTTTCTGGAAACTTGTGAGTCCCATTTTGGTAACAAAATGACCAGAGGGAGCTACTGGTGTCCAGAGGCCCAGGGCCACAGACACTTTGGAACCCCTTCGAAACACTAGGGCACACAGCGTTAGTGAAAGCAAACCGCATGGGTTCAGGGGCCCACTGTGTCCCCTGCCGAACCCCCAGCACCCATGACGGTGCTGAGCACATAGCAGGACCTCAGAATGTACCTGCTGAGTGTCCGTGAATGGAGGAATCAACAGGAGGGACGTCTGCAACGGTACAGAGAACAGCCAAGATGAAGGGAGGAAAATGATGGAGGCGGAAAGACCAGCCTCGGGAGCAGAGGGTCTGCCTGTGGAGCCCGCCCTCCGCCACACAGCTCTGCTTCCCCGGGGGCCCAGAAGTGGAGCCCATCAGCACAACAGTCGAAAGAGGTTTACTCTGCCATGTGGAGCTGACAATGGACGTGGTGACACGGGGACTCCAGACCTCTGTACCATTTTATGCTTTAACCACATGTGTTTAGATGAATAAAGATAAAATGTCTAAGAAGGAAGCCGAGAAAGGCGCTCTCCCTCGGTCTCTGGGCCCCTCTGAAGGAACAGCCCGCAGGCCAGGCCCTGGGAGCACAGGCCTGTCCGCGTGGCAGCAGGGCCTCCCTCCCTTCCCAGCGCTGAGTTCCCCTTCTTCTCCCCTTCCTCTCCTCACTCCTTTTATCCACTTCCTTCCCTTTGCCAATCTGTCTTCTTTTCCTTTAAATTTAACCTTAAATTTGACATTTCGCATTAAAAGGCGATAGCTAAGGAAGTTAAATATGCTCACATTGGAAATATTTTGGAAAATACCACTAGGGTGTAAGGCAGCTGTCTGCTACACCTTTCTGTGAAGCAGCAAATGTTCTGATGAGAACTTGAAATGTGGCTACTGTGACCGAGGAACTGAATCTCCAAATTTAATTTAATTTTCATTAATTTAAACAGGTAAGTACGTGTGGCCAGAAGTGATCATCTTGGACAGCGCAGGTCTAGCACCTCAGAGCTACCAGGTACTTGGAGGATCCCGCCGGGAAAACAAGGCACGAGGTCAGAGCAACGTCCCTCTAGAGCCTAATTAACCTTCAAACACCACCGGCTTAGGATGAAGGAGAAACCAGCGTCCGCAGCCAGCCCAGCCGGGGCTGAACTCCGGGCCCGCTCTCTTGCGCCCCCAGGTGGAGGCGGCGGAGAAGGCAGGAGTTTGGGTGCGGAAGCCGCACTTCCGCAGGGACCGCACGCACGCCTGACCAAGCAGCGAGGAAGCGTATTGAGCGAAAACTGGGGCGCAGCCCAGCAGTGCCAGGCAGGTGCTATGGCGTTGTGCTGAACCAGACACCCTGGTGGCCTGACGCTGGGGGGTCCCTGATGTTTTAGGGAACCTTGGAGACTCTTTACAGCTGAAATCGTTCAGAGGAATTTTCCCTGTGACTTAGGAAAATGTCACCGTGACTCACGCTGGTGGCAGACCTACTCCCCAGCTCCCCTAGATGCAGGAGGGTGCCTCACCACCATCTCACGCTTCCCGACACCAGGCTCTAATAAAAATGGCAAGTGCAGAGAAGCATCAAGTTAAACTGCTGTCCTCAAGGACTTAATCTAGTTAGGGAGGCAAATCACAGGTAAATGAAGGTGTCCCAGGCAGCACAAATGCTAACCAGCAGAGCAAATAATTGCTACTTAAATGTAAAAGATGGAAAAAATATGGTCCAAGATGGGCTCAAAACTCCTCCTTAAATTTCAGGGTAAACGAACCTGAGTTGGTGCTAAAAGGGGTGAAAGGGCTCAGCTGAGCAGTGCAGGGGCCCGGAAGAGGACTCACAGCGGTGCTCAAGGTGGGGTCCCCTAGGCCCTTCTGGGTCTGCTGGTTTATGACAACACTAAGACTCAATCTGCCTTTGTAACCGACGTCTCGTTGATCTCCCCGGGCCACAGGACATGTGATTGGACGGCCTGAACGTAGAAGCAGACTTGGGAAGCCAGCTACTGTCCATGAAATCGGATAGTAAAGAGATTTGCAAAAACAGAGCACTGCCATTTTCTCAGTGAATTTTTGTAGCTATTTCTCGTAAAAATATGCAATTTATGTTAACGTGGGATGGGTATGCTATTTCACAACTGGATGGATTAATGAGTCATCTAAAACTTTCCTTTCTAATTTCTAATGTGAAACTCATCAGACAGCTATGGACCACTGAGCAAGGCTCTCTGGGACCCTCACTAACTCTGAAGACGGGACAGGCCCTGGCGCCCCTGGTGCTTCAGCACTGCTGCTTGAAAGGAGGGGGTTACTCTCAGATACCACGTGCCAGGTAGGACCCGCATGCTAATGCAGTTCATGGAGGAGTCTTCCTGGAGCACTGGTCTCAGCAGGGTGCCATTCTGCCCTCCTGAAGGCACCCGGCATCTCCAGGCCAAGGATGCTGGTGAACTTCCTACAGAACACAGGGCCGCCAGCTGCCGCCTGGGGAAGCACCAGCCCCACACAGGCTGCGGAAGGTGGCGTGCCTGCCCCCAGAGCAGTGGATCTGACAGGAGGCACTCAGGGCCTTCCAGAGTCTGGCTTGTAAGTAGGACAAGAGTGGGCGCTAGAAAGGGGACAGCTCTGGAAGAGCTGCTTCCCCACTACCCCCAGGGAGGTAGGCTCCTGGCTCTCCTCCTCTGATCGCAAATGCCTTCCTGTCCCCTCATCTTTCCTCAATGGAGCTGCAGGGGAGAGTGAATCAAGAGGTAGCAACTGAAAGTGGAGAATTTCATTTCCCACATAAAAATTACAGAAATTTCAAAAAAATGTAAAGCACCATTGCTTTGGGTCCTCTCTGAGCTTCTCTGCAGTCCGGTCTAGGGCTCTATGGGCAAAGCTGGGAAGAGGACCATGGGAAATGTGCCGCGGGAGGCCCACCCACAGCAGAAGCCCGAGTTCAGATGGCAGACTACAGAGCGGCTCCTGGTGTTCCGGAGACGGGGAGTCGGGGCCTCTCCTCTCAGGGGTGGTCGTCGCAGATGCCTCCCCACAGACATGCCCGCCAACAAAACGACTCTCCTTGTCCTCTTCCAACCGACTAAAATTCCTGCTGCAGGGAATAGTGGCTAGAAAGTCAAGAAGGTTTTCTTGAAAAGATGTTTTTCATTAACATGTTCTTTATGTTAACATGTAATGGGTGTTGTTATTATTAGATCAGTTAATAAATATTTTCAAAATTTCGGTTTTAATCTCTACCCCCTGTACCTATGGGACCTAAGCAAGCCTGGCTCCTTGTCCTAGATGTGGGGGCAGTGGTGGGGGGGAGGCAGCGGCAGGGGAACGTGAAGAGATGGGTTATGGAGAGAGAAGTTATTTCTAAAGGTAGGTGTCAAAATGAGCTACCAAGATGGAGAACAGATTGTTCGGCTTTCTTTACAGCAACAAATGTTATGTAAGAGTTGCTGTAGAGACTTTCAAACACACCCCGAGCTGAGGCAGGACGTGTAAAATGCACAGCCAGAGACCAACACTCCGACGACCTCTAACGGGCTGGAAACAAACCACTCGGGACACCGCGCACGAACCAGACCCAAAACCACCCCTGCCTGGCCTGATACCCCAAGTGGCCTTTAGGGCTCTCTGAGCAACTTACTAAGATCCTAAACATTCTCAGGATGTCCCCAGTTATGTTTCCACAGATGTGAGTGTCATACCAAGAACAGCAGCTCAAAGATGAGTTCCCTCTGTCCGTCCAGAGCGTCCCACTTCAAGTGGCCCAAGAGCCCACTTGTGGCCTCACTCCTTAAAAGTGTGCCATGAAATAAACCAGTGGTAGGTACTGGGCAGAAACTTTTATTTCCTGGACACGTGTGGGTAAACATTCTACTTGGAGGAAAGAAAAAGAGAAAAGCACCAATACACATTACTCAAGGAGCAGAAATTTCTAGGAAAAGGCAAGAACTGTGACAAGCATTTTGTTACACTGGTAGATATACCCTGCCAGACAGACTGCAGGGAGAGGTTCTTTCAGGAGGGCTGGTGCCTGGTGTGTCCCACGGAGTAAAACATGGCCAAATCTGAAACTGTCCAAATTATTTTAGAGTCGAGGAAACAGGGCCACAGAAGTTAGGTCACAGATTTCGGGCATCAGGAGCCAGCAGTTTCCTCACCCAAACTCGGCCGAAACACGTCCCCCACCCCGCCCTCTGCCGCAGGGCGTCCGTCCTCCCCGGACACCCAGCCCAAAGCACTGCGCTGCAGCACACGCTGCCGCCCACGTCCGCCGTGAGGCCAGCTCACAGCCAGCGGGGACAGTGGTGCCAGGACCTTCCCACACTCGGACTTGCGTGTTAAGGCGGCCGCGGGCCATGTTCTGGGACACATTCTCCGCGGTGACTACACCCAGCCCCGGCCACGCCAGGCACTGTCCTGCACATCTCTCGTCTCGTTCCGCCCCACGGTGGGAGCGGAGGGCGTTCCCAGGGAGACTGAGCACACGCTGGCTGCGATGGGGGTGCGGCATGAAAACAACGTGGGAACGGCAAACGGGTGTGCACGTTCAGGTTACGATGTTCAGGTTCCGGGTAACCCTGAGACACAGGAGGGGAAGAGGGGGCAGCCATGGCCTAATTCCCCAGCCTGAGTCAATCGTGTTTGCTAAGTGGGCGGAACTCGACAGGAAGACGCGAGATGAAGACGGAGGAGAGAAAACAACAATAAAAAAGTACGGCTCGACTCAAAGTTCAGATGAACTCCGGGCCTCGATCTCTATTCCTGCAAAATAGCTCTTTACACAGCCACCCGCCTGTGTCCTGCAGAGTCTACCATGTCGCCTTGGGCACCCTCCTGAGGAAGTAGTGAGGGGCCGGGTGACCCAGGGTTTGCAGGGCTTATCTCCAGCTCTGTAGCTCCAGCTCCAGGACCGCAGCACCAGGAAAGATACAGACAACTGGGCACTACATCAATGCCCCAAGCCCCACCTCGAGAGTCCCCAGCAACTGACAGTTAGGAACCCAGTCCCCTCAAAAACACGCATTCTACATGTGGGTGGTTTTGGTGTCTTTCAGTGACCGATGGGTTTTTCAGGTTCAAGCTTCACAGCCAGGTTCTCTCCGCCAAAAGAGGAATAAAGGAACCGTACCCAGTGATACTCCTTTCTGATGATAACAGTGAGTGGAGTTGGTCCGTGAGCAGTAAGGGTCACTGGGAAGTCTCAGCAGTCTTAATGGAAAACCAACCAGTAAAAAGAAACAGAGAGCACACATCCTCCTGGAGGGACCAAACTTCATTTAAGTCAGTTTAGTCAAGAGAGTGACAGGGAAGTAAGCGAGCCAAACGCAAGCACGCCACAGTAAAACCCGACTGTGTGCCGTAAAGAAAGGGCAGGGAGAGACTGGGCACAAACGGCCCCTATCTACTGGTAGCTAAGGAGCCCTTTGGATTTCTGCTTTTTGCTTTGGGGAGTGCAACAGATTTGCTGGAATAAACCATCTGCTAAATGCTCAGACTGAGCCCAATGATAAGGAAAAGATAACCTGGGGCTCAGAAAAAAGGGCTACTGCAGATAATGGCCACAAGACCTGAACTCATTCTTATTCGGCTTACAGGAAGGCCTGGCACTTGCAAATCACTGTCATCTGTGGGAAGACCAGGGGCCTCCATGATCCGGCTCTGGAGAACTTAACACCATGACATCAAGCAGCTTCTCCGCTCCGTATGGCTCAGAAGGGCCTATTAGCTCTGCCCAGAGCGAAAAGGCAAAGCCTGGGGCTGGCTCTGCGCACGCTCTCAGAGCACAACTGTATGAGGGACCATACAACCCCACTGGGGAGCCACAATCCTCACGGGCCATTCTAGCTGTTCCATTATGAGCCCTAAGTCCAGAAGCAAAAGAAGCCAGAACTGGCTGACAGAGACAGAAAGAAAATGTGAAAAATTAGAGACTGTACAAAAACGCCCAAACCAGATAAAACAAAACATACTGACACTCTTGGGGACAGAGGCTAAGGGGACCACACACCAAGGAGCGGACCCAGGAAACCAGCAGCACCCAGCACAGCAAGGGTGGGGGCAGGAGGATGAGCCACTGGACGAAGGACCTGGAGCCTGCAAAGGAAGGGGCTGGATGAGAGCTAAAAGGAACAAGGGTCCCTCCAGTCGGACGGAGCCACCCAGCTGCTAGATTTGAGGTGAGGGGAATGAATCCGAAAATACCAGCAGCACAGAGAGGCACGACTGTCATAAAAACGTTCATGTTTACCCAAAGCAGAATAATGAAAACCAAAATAACTAAAAGGGAGGGTGATGCAAGACACTAAGAAAAAAACCTCATAGAGGAAACATTACAAAACCGTAAGTTTATCACCCTTGGTTTTTCTACCCTATGTTCAAAGCCGTTCACGAAAAAGCAGAAAATGAATACTTGAGAATACTTACCTCTGGTTCTGTTACGTCTTGTCCTTCTTTTGAACTTTTCCCACTTTTTCCTGCTTTTGGTAATTCCTGGGAAACATCAAGAATTAATTAGGATTCCCAAAGTTTAGACTGCTAAACAACAGATAAATCAAAATGCAGTTTTACAGCTGATTTAACAAGGACTCATGATAGTTTTAATACCATCAAGAAATTCTTCATATTGTTCAGTGAGCTATACAATATTACGACGCCACCCTCCTTGCCACTCAAATTCAGATTTCCCGTTTGACGTATTTGGGGTTGAAAACTTTAAGCAGAACCAGACAAACCCAAATTTATACAGTATTGTCAGCATTTTGAAAGATGCACATCATACTCCTTTCTTCGCTCCCAGCTAAGCCCTGAGACCGGGGATTTCTGGGGTGACACCGAAACGCTAGAGCTCTACCTGAGGCGGAAACATTCTCCCCCCAAGAAAAACGCAGCACACGCACAGCCATCGCCGCCGTCACCCCGAATAATAGTATCTCAGAGCCCTAGAGCGGCCCTCTGGAGAGCAAACCCTTCCTCATAAGCATGAAGCGGGGTCCATCCGCCCGCGTCCCTCCGAGGCGTCTGCAGCCCCCACCCCGAAGCCCCTGCCCAGGTCTGCGAGGCTGAGTCAACCACCTCCGCCGCCGCACCTGTGCCCTCACGCCCACCGCACGCACCGCCCCGGGGAGCCCACGCCAGCCGTCGGGACCCCCGGCCCGGCCAGAGCACCGCCGGCCCAGGGCGAACCACCCCCGCCCCCACCCCGAGAGCGGGCAGAGCGGCGCCCCCAGAGTCCTCCGGACCCCGGCGCCGGGGGTCCGGGCACAGAACCCCGAGTCCCGCTGCGCCCCTCTCCCGGGCAGTTCCCCGCCGCCCTCCGCGCGGCCCCTTCCCCTTCCCCTTCCCGCCGGTCCGTCTCGTGGCCCGGGCCCCGACTCACTTTCTCCTTCTTGTTTTTATTCGGCATGGCTGGTGCGGGCCGTCACCGCCGCCGCCCCCGCCCCCGGCCCCCCGCAGCAGCAGCAGCAGCGCCCCCGCCCCAGCCGCCGCCACCGCCGCCACCGCCGCCGCCGCCCGGGGACTGAGCCGTTCGCTCGCTCGCGCTTCCCCTTTTCCAGGTTCCCAGAGGCTGCGGCAGCCGCGGCGGCGGCGGCGGTGGAGGCGGCGGCGGCGTCTCTCCGCCCCTCCCCCGGGCCGCCCCACCCCTTCCCCGGGCCGCCCCACCCCTTCCCCGGGCCGCCCCTCCCCTCTCCTCCCCGCCCCCGGGCCGCGGCTCCCGTGCAGCCCACCCCGCTCCCCCGCAGGCCCCGCCCCGCCTCCCGCCAGGCGCCCTGCCATTGGCCAACGCGCCGCCACGTGCCCTAACGCTCTCCCGCTTCCCAGACCCGCGCGGGGCCTCGTCCCTCGCTGCCTCCTCCGTCCCGCTCGGCTCGCGTCAGCGTGAGGCCGGGCGGTGGTGGCGGTGGCAGCTAGGGTACGGCCGCGAGAGCGCGGCCGAGTCAGATGAGCGGGCGTGGGGCTGCGACTGCGGCGAAAGTTAACCTCCCCGGCGGTGGAGGTGAGGGACGGAGAGAACGTGGGGTGAAAGAGGCGCGGAAATGGCTCGTCTGAAACGGATGGCAACAACTACTGCGGTCTGCGCGGCGCGGACCGGCACCAACGGCGGCGTCCCGGCCCCGTCCTGTCGCCGCCGCGGTACTCGCGAAACTCGAAAGCACTCGCGCGCCAGCGCACGGGGCGGCCAGGAGGCGGGCGAGTCGCGCGAGCGGCGGTTTCCCAGGACCCCGGTAGGCCCCGCCCATCGGGGGGGCCGGTCCAGCGGAGACCCCGCCTACCGGTGCCCATCCGGAGGCTCCGCCAGCTCCGAGGGGCTTTTATTTTATTCCTTAATCTAGCTTGATCATAAACCGTGGGAGGAAACCTCTGCATTTTGACCACTAGTCACGTGATTCTGTCACCTCGCTAATAGCTCTGGAGAGATGAGTTGACCGAGGGGAGGTTAACTTTGATATGCATCCTATTTCCCCAGTCAGTCCCGAGCCCGAACCTGGCGCGGACCTGACGGCTGGAGACGGAAGGAATACAGGAGTCAGGCTGTAGGGGTGAACGGACTTCACGCGTGAGAGGCACTGGCGCGTCACCCGCGATGATTAAGGAGCCGAATCTTAACTGGGCACTTGGAAATCATTGCGTTCTCTTTGGCCCCGGTTTTTGCATTTCCCTGAAAGCTACCAGGCAAAGCGTTTTTGGTTTGTTCTGTGCTGCTCTGCGCTAGGAAAGCGAAAAGACCGAAGAGGAGGGGGAAAAAAAAGATCTAAAGTGAGGAGTGTCGTGGGAGGTCCTGAAAGTAAATTCTGCCTGCAGGTGTCAAAATGTGCGCTTTTAGAAGAATAATTGCTGAACAACCTAGAAGGCTCTACGTGCAGGAGGAGCGGTTCATGATTAGTGTTTTAAGTGGGTTAACAGTTTCTCCAAAACAAGTAGTTAAAAAATACATGCTGTCAATATAATGCACCCAGTTTAAATCCATATCAAAAAGGAGCAGTTCCGAAACTATTAGTTTGTGACCACAGAGCTCTCAGGTGGCTGGGACCTTCTCTGAGACAGGTCCCTGCCCCCAATACCCGTGTGTCACAGGAACCGCCCCCCCCCCTACAAGGGTATTGGGGGCATTCATTCGGCAGACATTTGTCGGAGGCCAGTCATGTGCAAAGCATGACTGCAAGGGATCCTGTGATGGACAGCGTAGGAAGGTTCTAAACAAAAAGTTTAAGAACTATTTTAATAAATTTTATATCCAAGTATTGAAGGAAAATGGGAAAAACACAGTATGAGGGGGGACCCCCCAAAACGCGGAATTATCTTGTGGAAGGAGGGCTCCTTGTAGCCCGGGCTTCTCCCACTAGGCGAGCTGGAGTTCCAGGAGCCCACCTGTGTCGGTGCACCAGCTGCTGTTGCTGTGAGAGGCTGCCTTGGGCTTCCGTCACTTTTTTTTGAAGACTAAACTCATGTGCCCATTTCATGATGGGCGATTTACACGTGCACCTGCCCACACCACACTGAGTGTTCAGCAGTTTTTGACCAAAGATGCATGGCCCTTCCCCTGGTGTCCTGCCTCCCCCCCACCACCCCGCTTCACCCCATCTCACCCTTAGTGACTTTTTTTGTTTGTTTCCTGGATGAAAAAAGTCCTCAAAGGGAAACGTTTTGCTGATGTGGACGGGGCGAGACAAAACACGGCAGAAGACCACAAGCCATCAAAATCGAAGATTTCCCAAACTGGAACAGTGCAGAAACGTCTCGATGGGTGTGTGGCGTCAAGTGGAGAGCGCTTCGAAGGTGACTGAAGTTTAAACGTGTGAGAATGAATACACGGTTTTTAATAAATAAATTCTGGCTTTTGGGGTCTCCCCTCATAATTCCATGTCCACGTGTATAGGATGAAGTACAGTGCCTTTCTTTTTTCCTTCCAAATCCCTGTGCCTAGGGGAGGGCTAAGACAAGACAGAAATAGCTTAGCCTGAGGTGGAGAGAGGCACGGCCTAAGAGCGTTAGTGACCCAGGATTAGGAGGTTTGGGAGGGAGAAGGGCACATCTGGTGGGTGACAGGTGGCAGAAAGCGTGCTGCAAGGCAAGGTCTTGATACACAGCTGCAGGGTGCTGAGTGTTGAGTTTGAGTTCCTGTCCTGCGTGTGGGGTTATTGGTTTTCAAAGTCAGGAAACAGCCCAGTCAAGAAGGTCGAACTGGAATTAAATTAATGAAGATCAGTGTGTGCAGGCACGCAGAGGTCAAGTCAATGATTGAGGAGAGGAAATCATGCCAGGGCTGATGGCCTGGGAGCTGACCCCACTCTTGTGCCTGACCAGGGAGAGGGAGGCATTGGTGCTCCCAGAGCCTGGCTGGCTGAGTCCCCTCCAGAACCCGTGTTCAGGGAAGGAGGTGGGGGAGGGGGACTGAATACTCCCACCCCTTTCCTCTCGCCCCTCCTTCGCCTGTGCCTCCCACTGGCCCAACCACCTGGCGCTAGAGGGCCAGAAAGCCAGTGATGTTCACTGGGTGCTCTGCTCCAGGCCATGGAATGTGGCAGAGAAGGGTCGGGGTGAGTCTCAAGGGACCTTATGTGCAGGGGAGCTCTGCGTCAGGGGGGAGTGGAGATGTGGGACGAGAAGGTCCGGTTGACTTGCAGATTCTGTGTGACCTTGGCACAAGCCCTGTCAGTCAGTGCTTCCTCCCCGGGGACGTCTGGCCGTGTCTGTGGAAATTTTGGTTGCCACAGCTGGAGGGGGGTGGGTGCTACTGGCATCCAGTGGTCAGAAGTCAGAATGCTGCTGAACATCCTACAGTGCACAGGACAGCCCCCACGACAAAGAACCCTCCTGCCTCAGGTGTCAGCAGTGTACAGGTGCAGAAACCCTGGTCTAAACCCGTGTGAAACAGATGCGACACAACCCACCCTGCCTGCTCTGTGGTTACTGTGAGCGGGTAATGGGCGTGAAAGCCACTATGGTGCCTGTAGACCCCGTTTAGGAGGGAATGCTTCGTCTGGACAGAACGCTACAGTCGGCTCCAGCAGGCAGAATCCCCTCCCAGGCAATAACGTTGGTCTTGGGAGACTGGAAATGACCGCCTTTCTGCAGTAACCGCCATCCAGGTTATAACTGGAAGGTGACAAGACCACCTTCCTAAAAAAGACTCACAATTTGTTTAACTAATTATTTTTTGTTGTGTTTTTTCCATCACTGCTTATCCCCACTGTACTCTTCCCCCTCCACCCCCCGCTGCCCCCGCAATCACCACACTGTTGTCCGTGTGCATTCTACATTCCCACCAACAGTGCACAGGGCTCCAGGTTTTCCACATCTTCACCAGCACATGTTTTTTCCTTGTTCTTGTTTTTAAAGATTTTATTTATTTCCAGAAAGGAGAAGGGATGGAGAAAAAGGAGAGAAACATCCATGTGTGGTTGCCCCTGGCACACCCCCTTCTGGGGATATGGCCTGCAACCCAGGCATGTGCCTCCACCAGGAACTGAACCGGTGACCCCCTCACTCGCAGGCCAGCAGGCAATCCACTGAGCCGCACCAGCCAGGGCTGGTTTTTTCTTTTTTGAGAGTTAGCCAACATGCCTGGTGGGCGGTGATAACTCATCGTGATTTGATTTGCATTTTCCTAATTATTAGTAATGTCGAGCATCTTTTCATAAGCTTGTTTATTCATTTATCCTCTTTGGAGAAATATCTAGTCAAAGCTTTTCCCCATTTTTTAATTTGGTTGTTTGGGGTTTTTTGTTCTCAGTTTGTTGGAGTTCTTGCTATATTCTGGATATGAACCCCTTACTGTATATACTTTTTGCAAATATTCTCTCTTATCCCATAGGTTGCCTTTTCTCTCTGTTGACTGTGTCCTTTAATGCACGAAGTTTTAGGGGGAGGGCACTGACCTTCATGCCACCATTGCCACATCCATGAAATAGGTGTGGTGATCACGCCTCCTCTCTAGATTGCTGTGAGAATGAAAGAGAAAATAGAGGACTCTCTGATCTCTCTTCCTCAAGAACTTGTGATTCCCTCCGGGGTAGGAATCTCGGGAGTATTTGCCTTGATCTCTTCCACCCACCCCCCAACTGAGCACAATGCCTGGCAGGCAGTGATCACTCGATCTATTATCATGGAACTGGGCTCTCAGGAGCGGTTGTACCCTTCTTTCGTGAAGGACCCTTCCTGTATTCCCCTGGGACGTGGTGTGTTTTAGCCCCTCAGCAACTGTGTTTGGACTGAACCTGGGACCGTGTGCCCTGGAACTTGAAAACATGTCCTCACTTATTTCTCCCGGGTTGGGATGCCATGGGCAGCTGCAGATTCATGCCGGTTTTCTTTGGACCCTGTAGGAGCAAAGAAAAGTAGCCTGAAGGGGGAAAACAGCCATATGCCCTGCATATTTTCCCTGACACACTTGGCATCTATAATTATTCACTGTTTGCAGGGGAAAGATGGCATTCTAATTTATGTGCTTGGCATTTGCATCCTCTTCGTGCTGAAAACCCCCTGCCCAGCATCACTTGATGTCCACACACTGCAAGGGACTGCTTTTGCCCCAAGCGTGTCCTTTTCTTCCTCCGTCTCCCTCCCTCCCTCCCTCCCTTTCTTCCCTACTGAAGACTAAAGCAGAGCCTTCAAAAGGTCAGTTTAAAATGACCTACAGGGTTATTAGGGTTAAGATTCTGCATACTTCATCTGGCCACACCCAGAAAATGTAACTTCCCTTCAAAACTCTCTCCAAAACCCAGCTCTGCGCCCATGCCCGGAGGGACAAGGCTGTGACAGCACATGAGAGGCCACCACTTAGGGCCGACATCCCGCACCCCACAGAGTGAGATGGGCCTGATGCGGCACAAAACGGAAGAGGCTGCTTGGGGCCTAAACTGTGATTGGTTTCTCCGGATACTGCTGAAGACTATAAAATATTTAGCACACCCACATAACAGATTTGTGCATTGGACAATTTGCAGCTGTTACAAATCCACAGTAAACCCATTCTGTAGGGATTCCTTAGGTACCTACTATGTGCTTAGTGACTAACCAGGAGCTGTGAGGACTGTAACGGTCTCAGAGGTGAGCTCCACTCAAAGGCAGGCTGAGGGAGTAAAGGAAGCAATTAAAGGACCTGACACAAGGTGGCCATGCTGCCCCACCCTGGCGCTCAGGCGTGGCCCCTGAGCCCTGCAGGCGCCCAGTGACTGCTCAGGGCAGCAGTGAGTCATCGGCCCTCGCCCTCCACACAGAACCTCCAAGTGATTATCTCCTTTCAGGAAATCAGAGGGCAGGCAAGTTCATGTCCTCCTGCCGCTGTAACAAAGTGTCACGTGCTAGGTGCCTTACACTCCTGGAGGCTGGGAGTCTGACATCAAGGCGTCGGCAGCAAGGTTGCTTCCCTCTGAGGGGTCAGGAGGGAAGGATCTGTCCCAGGACTCTCCTTGGCTTGTAGGTGGCTGCTTGCTCTCTGTGTCCTCAAATTGTCTTCCCTGTGTCTGTTTGTCCCGTTTCCCCTTCTCATGAGGACACCAGTCCTATTGGATTAGGGGCCACCCTGATGATCTCACTTTAGCTTGATCACCTCCATGAAGGCCCATCTCCAAATTGGCCCCATCCTGAGGTCCTGGGGATTAGGACTCCAGTGTGTCTTCTGTGGGGGGTGGGAGGCACAACTGAATATGTCATAGCAAGAGAGGTGACCTTGTGACCAGAGGCCAGAGGGAGTTAACAGCTTGTCTAAGGCACAAGACTAGGATGAGCCTACCTCAGTGTCTTTTACTTTGGGATCCTGAGCCTGTTCTACCATCCCATAAGGCCCCTCCACCCCGATCAGGCAGAGGGATGGAGAGACAGGAGCAGAGAGAAGGCCATGCCCGGAGGGAGCATGCCCCTCCTCCAGGGGAGGCCCCGGCAATGGGGGCAGCATGAAACCCCTAAGATGCTGAGGCGAGCTCCTGTTGAGCCTGAGGTTGTCAGAATGGTATCTGTCAGGCATAAAATGCTTCGTGATCAGGCCCTACGGTGTGTGACATGGGGTTGGGGGAGAAGAACCAGCCAGTTTCATGAGGGAGACAGGGAGGGACGGACCAGGAGTCCAAAGGTGGAGGTGGGGCGAGTTTATGAGAAAACAGGTCATTCCCTCAATCTCCAGGGTTGCAAGTCCTGGGAGGGTTCAAAGTCACCAAGCTGGGAGCTGAGCAAGGTTTTCTTCCAGAGGCAATGAAAGAAGGCCAGAAGGATGAGTGTGTTAGGGAGGAATGACCCTTGGGGCTGTTCCTCCAGCAAGGGCAGCCTACACTGAGGGCTCAGGGTCGAGTGGCAGCTGGGCCTCAGGAGAAGCTCCTGCCCACCCCTGCCCCGGAGTCCCAGGGCTCCAGCCCCGGAGCCTGGCTTGCCCATCTCTCCACGCCCGGGTAGGGCAGCCGCTGCTGCAGAACGGGAGGACAGGCGGCATCTTCTCAGCAAAGGGCTCGTGAATTGAGCAGGAGAGCCTGCGGAGCTTAGGGGCGGGTGGTGTTCTGATGCCATTTGGTGAAACCCTGCCTGCAACCCTCACCTAAATAACTCTGGCAGCCTCTCGGCTGCTGGGGTCCCAGCCAGGCTGCCACCTCCGTGGGTACAGGGACGGAGTGTCTCTGGGGCCTCCACAAAAGTCTGGGACCAGAAAAAAACCCTATAGGCCTTGTGTTGAAGTTACGTCCATTTTATTCATTGATTGAATTGAGTATTAACATAAAGCTACCTTGAAATTGGTTGCTGGGTTAGGTTTACCTACTTTGGAAGGGTCCCTGAGGACACATTACCACCCTGAAACCTGGGCACTTGGGGGGTCCCCTGTCCAGGGCCTTGAGCTTTTGAGGGCCCCTTGCTGGTCCAGTGCCTTCAGCAGAGCCCCCTAGCTGTGGGGGCCAAGGACACGAGCCCGCTGGGAGCCCATCCTACCCCCTCTAGACTGCACCCAGTGTACCTGGGACCCTGGAATTCCTTGTCCCCAAACCCTGATCTAAGACTCTTTCCCGGGTCCCTCCAAAGGTTGATCACATTGCTGGGTGCACACCCCTAAGCCCAAGGAAGGGTGAGGGGGAACTGTGTAAGGGGCAGGCTGAATGGAGCTTGGACAGGAGACCCAGGGTGTCTGCAGCCGTGTGAACGAAGCTCTTGCAGATGTGGGCTGGTCTCCGCCTGTGCTCTTGGGCCCCAGCCCCCGAGTATGAGTGGGCCCGTAGACACGCACAGAACTGGGCCATAAGTCACAGCCCAGAGTCAATGAGATGGGCTCCTCACAGACAGAGAACTTCAAAAGCAAATTTTCTACAAAGTCTTAAATACAGTAGACCGTCCTTACTCGGGGTGGGGGTGTGTGTTCTGAGCCCCCAGTGGGTGCCTGAGACTGTGGATATGACCGAACCCAGCACACACACGTTTTTTCTTGTATGTGCACATGTGCAGTAAAGCTTCGTTTGTAAACTTGAATGGGGACAGTACAAGATAAGCAACAGTAACCAATAGTAGAACAGGACAATTACAACAATGTCCCATAACGGAAGTTACGTGAATGTGGTCTCTCTTTCTCCAGTTATCTTATTGTACTCGTACAGTTCCATGGGTACCAGATTCTTTCTTACCTTGAACCTTAGCAGCGTTGGCCTAGGGCCTTTCTTCTTTCCTCACTGAGTCGAGAACTTTTTACCTTTTCACTTGAAGGGAGCACCACGACTTCTCCGTGGCAAACCCGAGCTGCCAGCCTCACGGGCCTCACACTTTGGGGGACGTGACTGAACAAAGTGTGCTTCGAGCACAAGTACTGAGATGCCACGCAGTCGCTCTGGTATCCGAGAGGCTACCAAGTGACCAGAGGCCGGGAGAGTCTACAGCTCAGAGACCCTGGACACGGGGACAATTCCTGTGCTGGGCCGGGGAGGGAGCTGGATGGGGTGAGATTTTATCATGCTGCTTAGAACGGTGCACAATTTAAAACGTATGAATTGTTTATTTCTGGTATTTCCCATTTCATAGTTTTGGACCGGGGTGGACCGCCGATAACTGACACAGCAGTTGAGAGGGACCCCTGTACATCCGACCGCACCACAGAATTCAAGTGTAGCTGGTGGGTGTGCCTGAACACGTATCCAATGCACACGGTGGGGGCGTTTCTCAGACTGAGAGTCCCTCTGCTTCTGAGCACCCTCCCCAAAACTCACTCCTTTCCCCTCCAGCCCCATGGTGCCCAGCAGCCAGACCCGCCATGAAAACACAAAGCTGACTGAGTCACTTTCCTACTGGAATCCCCGTGGAAGCTCACCTGCAAGATGCAGTTTGACCCCCTGGCGTGGCCTCCGCGGCCCTTGGCCCTTTGGCTTCTGCTGACTTCCTCAGCCTCATCCCTCACCCCACGCTGCCCCGCCCCTCACTCCAGCCCGAATGACACCACTGCAGTTCCTGCCCTGGGTGTCTCCAAGCTCTGCTCACACCAGAGGCCATCCCAGACTTCCCAACCTCCTCTTACCCCTCTGACCGACACTTTCAGGGCTTCTCCTCCAGGCCCTGGCGGGCACGCTTCCCTGGGCTCCCTTAGTCCCCGTTCTTCCCTCCACCCCATGATTGTCTGCCACACCGTGTGGCCCCTCTGGGTCTGAATCATGCCCCTGCCCCAGGCCCTGCTCAGGGCCTGCCCAGAAGTGGACCCTCAGTAGGAGGGTCTGAGCTAAACTATTCTAACACGGCCTGAAAGACTAGAAACTTGCCTGAAATTAGGATCTTGAATGGGTTTTCTATGGGAGTGAATGGCCTTGGCATTCAACCTGGGGCTGGTCATAGGACTCTCGCTACTACTCTGGGCCATCCCATGCAGGACCTGTCACCCATGTCAGCTGCAGCTCGAGCAGTGTCCTCAGGGTGCCAGGAGTGTGCTGTGGATCCCCTCCTTTCCTTCCACATCTCCGCTGATTTGACCCTAAACAGTGGCCCTAGGCCACTGCGTCTGCATTTCAGCTGCGGCGGTTGGCTTCCCTGCTTACAGAGACAGGCCTCCAATGCTACCCTGTGTGATTGGAGAAACCTCAGGAGCAGCCACAGTGACTTGGGGGATGGATCTGCCTAAACATGTGGCAAAGACGCTTTTACTAGGAAAAATCAGAAAGGTTATTAGTCAAAGAACTGCATGCTCATTAGTTAAAAGTTCATAATTCAGACAGCAATGACATCTAGATTCACAGAGAACCATCTAGCAGACCTTAGAGAGACGAAATGAAGGAGACGCAATGATTTACTCTGTGCTTAGAAGGTACATGTGGCAGATTACACACCAGAGGTGGCCCCAACAAGGTCTTCCATCCCACATGCTCTCTTTTACAATGTGACAATGATGTTCCTCCCGTCTAGAGCTGGGACTTGTGTTCCCTCCCCTTTGAACTGGGCAGGCCTGTGACTCTGGTGGCTGTAAGGCTATGTGACTATTGAGGCTGGGTCATAAAAGGCTTCCCCCCAGGACAGAACCCAGGCACCATGCTAGAAGGAGGCCCAGTGCCCGTGAGGAGGCCAGGTGTGGGTGTTCTAGTGGCACCAGGAGCAGCCATGTGGGTGTGGAGGTCTTCAGATGACTCTAACCCTAGCCACTGGCTGAACTGCATGAAACACCCCGAGCGAGGACCACCTAGCTGAGCCCAGTCGGCGCCCCCAGAATCGGGGGTGATAGGACACAATACTTATTGGGAAATGCTCATTGTTGTTTGCAGGTGACATGCTCCAGCACACACACCCAACATTGCATTTCAGACACGTGATTATTAACATTTCTCAGCAGGGCTCTCCGAGACGGGTGGGTGTGGGGTGCACAGAAACGCAGAAGACGGCAGAGCAGGGGCCCCAAAGACGACGTAGCATTCACTAGTTAAGCAGATATTACTGGGTGTGTCCCCCTGTGAGCAGCGATCTGTGAAGCAATCAGGGGACTGGTTTCTCCTCTTCCGCCCTTGCAGGCTGAGTATTTGTTATTTGGGTCCTGGCACCTGTACGGAAACCTCAGGGTCTAAATATTGAAATGCTTTCCTTCAAAAAGCTGTTAAGGTGTGCTGGCAAAGCGACACGACTTTCTTTTCAGAGTCCCCAGTTTGGGGAAAAACCCAAATGACACAGGCCCTCTTGGTCAAAGTGACACAGCACGCTCAGGAAGGACACCGGGCACCAGCACTCGGCGCCTTCTGGGTGCATGATGGTTACTCACGACTTTGTGAATCCCTAGAACAAGCCTCCAAGACGGTAATTCCAGTATTATCCCAGTGATGGGGACCCGGGGACCTCGGAGCATGGATCCGGTCTGTGAGCCCTGATGGTTTCACGTGAGGGAGGCTTCTTGAAGGGAAAGAACACAAAAGTAGTTGACAAATTAGCTACGGCCGCATCTGCCAAATCTGCTTTACCCGTGGAGCTGGCTCACCTAGGAGCACCTGCGGAGGCAGTGTGTTAGCTTTTGCTCGCACACCTGGGGCCATTGAAGCAGTTTCCTCTGATTCATTCCTGCTGTCTATATGGTCACAATGAAAAGTCACATTTCTAAGTTTTAATTCCTCTCATCTCCTGACATTTTCTAGTGGTAAACCAGTTTTCTCCACTAGCCTATAAATGGCTTCTATGCAGGGCTGGTCAAAGCTGTGTCCCTACCTCCTAGCAAAACGTGGGGAACAAGAGCTGCTTTCAAAGTATTTGCTGAGGATACCAGTCAAGGCTGAAGGAATGAGTAAAATATATAAAGAAGTATCCTGAGGAGCTTCCGGCCAAGATGGAGGCATAGTTGGACACACTGTGCCTCCTTACACAACCAAAAGAGGGACAACAACAAATTTAAAAACAAAAAACCAACCAGAACTGACATAAAATCAAACTGTATGGAAGTCCGACAACCAAGGAACTAAAGAAGAAACTTTCATCCAGACTGGTAGGAGGGGCGGAGATGGGTAGCTGGGTAGAGAGGACTTGTGGCAAGGTGGTGACTGGCGGACTGGGCGGTCCCACATTTCCGTGCAGATAAACTGGGAGGAACAACTGGGGAGCGACACAGACCCACAACCTAGGGTTCCAGTGCGGGGAAATAAAGCCCCAAACCTCTTACTGGAAATACCTGTGGGGGTTGTGGCGGCAGCGGGAGAAACTCCCAGCCTCACCAGAGAGCTCACTGGAGAGACCCACAGGGTCCTAGAACATACACAAACCACCCACCCAGGAATCAGCACCAGAAGGGCCCAATTTGATTGTAAGTAGTGGGGGAAGTGACTGAAAACCAACAGAGAGGTGAGCAAGCAGCATTGTTCCCTCCTGGACTCTCCCCCACGTACAGCATCACAACGCAACAATGTGGGTTGCCCTGCCCTGGTGAACACCTAAGGCTCTGCCCCTTACTATGTAACAGGCATGTAGAGACAAAAATGGCCCAAATGCAAGAACAGATCAAAGCTCCAGAAAATATACAACTAAGTGATGAAGAGAGAGCCAACCTATCAGATGCACAGTTCAAAACACTGGTAATCAGGATGCTCACAGAAATGGTTGAGTATGGTCGCAAAATAGAGGAAAGAGTGAAGGCTATGCTACATTGCAGTCCTGTCTGGCAGGACCACGTGCCGTTGTGGAATGCTTGTCCTATATCCCAGGACAAGTGACGAACAAATTCACGCAGACTAAAGGAATCCAGTGGAGAAAAAGGGATGTGTGGCCGATCTCTCAATGATCAACAGAGAGAAGCCTCGACCCCTGTCTCGACAGGCTTTTATTGATATTCTAGGTAGATTACATCAAGGAGGGTCCTTCTTTACTATGTACAGGTTTGCTTTAGGTGGTTACCCTAACAAAAGAAAGAATGCTGCTAATCCCTTCAAGACAAAGATCATTTGCAAATGTAAAGGGAAAAGAGGTTGAACTGGTTACACCCAAACTTGAGAGGTTTAGCGTTAATTTTAGGAAGTTACTTTAAAGATATGCAGTAAACATTTGTTTCCTCAATTTAGGGTGAGGGAGTTTTTAGCAAAAACAAGTCTCAAAGCAGCTTAGGTACAATGCATGCCTGATTCCCCACGGGAGACCTATTCACGGATGTTCTCTGTATGCCACACATGTCTGCGTTCAGAACCAGAGCTGAGTCACTAGATCACATCACACATGGATAGGTTCCTTATAATGCTAAAGGAAATAAAGGAAAATGTACAGGGAACCAACAGTGAAAGGAAGGAAACTGGGACTCAAATGAACAGCTTGGAGCAGAAGGAAGAAAGAAACATTCAACCAGAACACAGTGAAGAAACAAGAATTCCAAAAAATGAGGAGACGCTTAGGAACCTGTGGGAGGTCTTTAAAGGTTCCAACATCTGAATCATAGGAGTGCCAGAAGGAGGAGAGGAAGAGCGAGAAACTGAAAACTTGTTTGAACAAATAATGAAGGAGAACTTCCCTAATCTGGCAAAGGAAATAGACTTCCAGGGAGTCTAGGAAGCTCAGAGAGTCCCAAAGAAGTTGGACCCAAAGAGGAACACACCAAGGCACGTCATAATTGAGTTACCCAAGATTAAAGATGAGAGAATCTTAAATGCAGCAAGAGAAAAGGAGACAGTAACCTACAAAGGAGTGCCCATAAGACTGTCAGCTGATTTCTGAAAAGAAACCTTGCAGGTAAGAGGGGGCTGGAAAGAAGTATTCCAAGTCGTGAAAGGCAAGGACTACATCCAAGATGACTCTATCCAGCCAAGCTCTCATTTAGAATGGAAGGGCAGATAAAGTGCTTCCCAGACAAGGTCAAGTTCAAGGAGTTCATCATCACCACACCCTTATTATATGAAATGTTAAAGGGACTTATCTAAGAAAGAGAAGATAAAAAATATGAACAGTAAAATGACAACAAACTCACAGTTATTAACAACCACAC